>JBAWJQ010004009.1:0-99952 GCA_037783105.1 Bactrocera zonata
ATTGATCTTTTCACCTCACACAGAAATATTCCATAAACTTGTCTCTCTTATATAACATTTCTTTTGGAAAAAAACAAAGCCTTTATGTGGCTATTTCAAAATTTTCCTAACTATTAGCTATAGCACTCGCAGGCAATTTATAATGCATTATAAAATCAAAGCACATGCTTTTGTTTATTTCGATGATTGCTGTACCATTGCAACTAACAACAATTTCACCATTTGTCACATTTTTGCCTAGTGTCACTGCCGGGCTGACGTTTCGCTTTCCGCTAACCGAAGCCAAACACGTCAATGTCACACAAATAAACATTTGATCAGCCGACTAGCGGCAGTCAACGGCAAGTGAGAAATCATTCGGTGATGGTATGATGATGCGTGAATACAAGTACAACAAACAATTATTAAATGAGTTAATTATTTTTGAATTAATTTAATTTATTGCAAAGCAATTAGACAAATTTATTCAAATACATATGCTGATATGTGTGCCGTCTTGCTGGAAAATAGGTCATACTTATACATAGACAAAAGACATTTTAGTATTCTGCAAACGCATAGAGAGCACAAACAACAAATTAAATATAACTGAAATTTGCTGATAAGACAAAGAAGTAAACAAAATTATTATTATAACAGATTTTACCTTATACATATAGTGCATATTACGCATGCATGTTATGTATTGGTGCACTGTGCACACATACAATGCACAGCTGCATGACAAGTCAGAAATTCAGCGTTTGTGCATAGTCACTGCCCGACCAAGTTACGTATACGCCCTGCATGGCTGCCAGTCTACAGTGACACATACTAAGTTGCACGTCTGACAGTTGGTTGACACTGCGGCGGCGGCGGCGGCTGCTGCAATCTGCTCAGCTGCTGTTGACTGCATATTATTCGGTATTTATTTTTTTGCATTCCATTTTCGCAGGTATCTGTAGCCTGCATTGACGGCACAGTCTGTGGCTAAAAATAGTCATATCGCAGTTAAATTAGTCATCCAGCGCTTCAAATTCATACACATGCACGCAGCAATGAGCAAAGTACAGCAAAAATAACAAAAAAATTGGGGTTACGAAAATTTGAGTTTTATATTTGGTGCCATCTACGGGTCTAAATACATAAATACATACATACACATATTATTATATAAAATGTTTAGTTTTGTAAAAAAAAGTTGATAATTTTGATTTACAATATGGTGAGCTACTAATCCATCGAGTATATGGGCTAAAATGAACTTACATATATACATTTGTATGTATATACATGAAAAAAATATCGGTTATATGTACATACTTATGTATGTATGTATTTAAGTATATGTAATATTTACATACTTATGTTAATTGAATTATTTTTTTAATGCATTATTTGCAACTCTGCACTGTACTAATTAATTTTTTGACACTCCATATACATTTTATGTAGATAAGTATTAAATAAATAAATATGCCGCACCCCCTTCAAATATTAATCAATTATCACTCAACTGCTTGTTATCGACTTTCGATAACTAAATTTATTTATCAATCATAATAGCGCTAGTATGTTAACGGTTACCTTTCGTGACTGGAGCTCGTTAAAGCATTATTTCTCTTTATTATTTTTGGAGAAAAAATCAACAAAACACTATACATACATACATACATACGTTTGCAATTATGTAAATTAAATTTTTTAATGCACTTTTGTTAGATAATTTAGCTAATGTTAGAAACAAATGGATCTTGTATTAAATAACATTTTTGCCTCAGTTGGGGCTGTACAATGAAAATGGCGCTCTACAACAGTGTTGTTGACAGTATGCGAGTCTGTATGGTGTGACATTGAGTGGGCATGCGGTAGGAGTATGCACAACAGTTAACAGTGCGTTGATTCAATAATACATATGTATGTACATACAATATTGTATGTACAAACTATGTAAACAATGTTTATGCTTAACCAACCATTCGCCTTAATTGTGTGAAATATAAAAAAGCTAATGCTTTTATAAACATAAAAATATCTTTTAAAATTCATCTTCTTATAATGTAATTAATTTATTTTGTTTTAGTTTTTATTTACATATGCACATACATATGTATACATATTTGAATGAATGCGTATGTGCGAATTTTCTTGTATTATTATACTTGTATTTTTTCTGATACCGCCGTTTGTCGCTCATTTGCTTTTGTTATGCGCCTATTTGGCGTCGCGTCGCACTATTACAACAATTCGCATTCGTGTGTACTATTAGTTTACTGCGAAAATACTTCGTTTATACTGCAATCAAACGTTTTTTTATTGTTGTTACATTTATTGTTATAATGTACGTGCGCTTGCGGTAGTATTTGTTTTTGTTGCTCATGCTCATATTTTAATTTTTGTTGAACTCTTTTAGCATTATTTGAGCGCAAGCTTTCCAAAGTTGTTGACATTTTTGTTGTTGTACGTCATGCAAAAATTTGCAAGGCTGCGTATTGTGCGCTTATGTATTGGTGAGAGCGCGACGCTTTGTATACATGCACATCTACATTTATATATACACACAAAAAGCTTGTCAACGCTTGTTTATGCCTCACACTATATTTGTTTATAGCTGTTGATTCGCAGTTGCTGATTTTGCATTCGTTTGTTCGCCATTATTTGTTGTGTTTGTAGCGTATGTGTTTATTAAGGCAGTGTGTGATTTCAAAAACTTTTGTTTAAATTTTATGCCGGTGTAAAACTTTTCTGCTCTTTATTTACTGGGTATGACTATGCTAGTGAGTCAGCAAATCGTTTTTGACTATTATTCTCTATAAAATACCGTTGCTTTTACCATTTTTTTCCTAATATTTTCAACTCTGATTGTATTTTCTCTTACTCATATAGTACGTACCGCGTGTCTGTGTATATATGTCATCGTTAATAATAAGACGCTAACTTGTTTATTTTTCTAACGAATTGGAGCGTATAAAGCACGAAGTCAAAGCGCTACTCTTGTTTATTGCAATCTTTTTCGTTTTCAATACACTCTTGTGTTTTGTACTTTGCACTCTTACTACATTACTTTTCTGCGACTCTCTTGCTCTCTCGGCACGTTTATACACTGCTGCGTTGAATTTGTGCTTTTATTTGTTATGCTCGGCATTTCACTACACTACTCATTATACACATTATACCCTGAGTCGATTTAGCATGTCCGTCTGTCTTGTATATACGCGAACTAGTCCCACAGTTTTTGAGATATCGATCTGAAACTTTGCACACCTGCTTTTCTCTTCAAGAACTTGCTTATTTCTCGGAACTGCCGTTATCGGTGTTGTATAGTAGCATATAAATGCTGGCATACAAACTGAACGATCGAAAACAAGTTTTTGAATGATTTTTTTTTATATATCTTCACAAAAAGTAGCATGGATCAAAGCAACAGTACAATCTCTATACTTATTGTCAGCTCGTGCCACTGATACCACATAGCTGCGAACAAACTCATGGATCAATATCAAGTTTTTGTATGGAAAACGGTATTTTTATTTTACAATATATTTTCACGAAATTTGACATGGATTATTGTCCAAAGCAAAAATACAATCTCTGAACAAATGATGTAGATCGAACCACTATAGCATATATTATGGCAGATACAAACTGACTTTTGTATGGAATCTATTTTATAGTGAAGGGAAGAAGTGAAATAAAGCTTCGGTGCAACCGAAGTTCACGTTGTTTTTTATTTTGACTGAGTAAAAGTAAAAATAATACAATAGCCGGCCGCATGTTGTCATTTGCATACGCAGTCGGAATCTCTTTTATTTTTACTGCAAGTTGTCGGTTGCTCTCTGCTATGTACTCTCAGCAGCTATACATTTTGCTCCTAAAGCTTTTATTTTTATTATTTTTAAACAAATTTTAGAGCATCGGTGCGTTACTTAGCACACACATGTAGCTAAAATTACGCTTTTTACTTTCTTTCACTCACTCACACACGCGCATACGTAATCTAACTTAAAAACAGCAACAAATTTGTAGCGACTATCAAAAGCGTCGCCACTCTATATACACATGTACAAAAATGCATAGGTATGTATTATATGAGTTGTTGTTTTTGATATATTTCATTGCCTCATTTCTTCGGTGCTTTTCTCGCGCTGCTGTATTCGTTACTCGTGCGTCGGCTACTATTACTGCGGCGTCAACGTCGACAGCGACGTCGTCAACAAAACAAAATTTGCCTTGTGCTTTATGCCAGAGCAATAGCGCCACCTCACCGCTCCCGCGGCAGTGGGTATCATATCACATCGCACAGCACGGCAAAGCGTTGTGTTGTTGGCGCTGTCGTCGTTGTAGTCAGCTAACGCGGCAGCGTTGCAGAGCAGACCAGGCCAGCCTGTCAGCCAGTGGCGACCAGTCTAACCCAGCCGCACACTTTCAGTACGCAAGCAAACGCCGCGTCAGTTGTTGTCGCGTTCAAATTTGAAATTTTCAGTGAAAAAGTTTCAAAAGCTTATAGTTGAATAATGAAAAGTGTTTCAAGTGCACAAAATATTGCTAAAACAGTATGAAAAACGAAGTACTTTGCAAAAAGTTTTAAACTAAAAAATTAAAATTTTATTTTCGCGATAGTGTTTTCGCCAATTAGAAAATATTTGCGAATAATATAAAGTGCCCACACATTTTTAGCAAACTCCACGCGTAAAATTAAGCTTTGTCAAATAGTAAAAAGTGCAAAACTTTGCAATCTTAAGAAAAAGTGCTGAAATTTTTTTTTATTTTCGCGGAGGCCTTTATTATATGTAACAAAACACACACACGCGCATGTGTATATGTGACAACTCACTCGTCGTTTAGTCAGCAAACGAGGAGGTGCTGGGCGAGCGCGCATTGTATATGTGTAGTTGTGTATGTGAGTGGGTCGCCGTCAAACGCCTGCAGGCTGCAGCCTTCAGCTTTCCTGCCTTTGCGATTTTCCACCGCACTTCGGGGCCGCACACACAAATCGCCGTTTTGTCTTCGTGTACGAGTATGTAATTTTTAAATGCTTTCTACGTTTGCTTGTTTGCGTACAAGCACGAGCGGCGGGCGATATCGTCACCGTTTTACTCGACATGCTGCTGTCTAATTTTTCTCAGTGCATTCTTATACATTCTTTTACAAAACAATTCAATTCAATACAATACAATCCTATAAGTTCGTGGGTTCGACGACGTTAGCGTAGTAGCATTATTGTTGTTGCGCTGTTAATATACAACTACAAATGCAAATATACACATACTTACACCCAAAGTGCAAAAAAATCAACAGCGATACTTTGTTATTGTATTACAAATACAACTGAAGACGAGTGTGTAAAAATTTAATAAAAAAATTAATTCAAATAATAAAGCGTATAATAAATATTTATAAAAAAAAAGTTAAAATATTAAAGCGAAACACAAAAAGTGCTCAAAAGCGCAACGGAAGCAAGTAAAAAGTCAGCGTAGAGAAAATAAACAAACGCGTCGCCAAACACGAAAGCAAGCGACAATAAAAATAAATAAACGTCAAAATAAAAATTAAATGAAATTACAACAAATACAGAACTTAAACGCGGCTACGGGCAGCGGCAGTGGCGCCTACAAAATGGCCGATCTAACGAAAAAGTACGTTACTTTTTGCTTATAAAAATTATTAGAACTTTAGAATCGCAAACATATGTACGTCAATATATAATCCATACTTGTTTATGTGTATCTATGTACATACATACATACTATATACAAACGTATACTTTTGTTACTTTTACTTTGTTGCTTTTGTGACTGTTATTTGTTTGTAATATTTTTTTAAATGTTCTTTATTGTTTTTATCATTGTGTATGATGAATTTTCTGTATCTATTTTGTGATAATCTGTACTAACGCGATATTTTTGAGTTAGTGAGTTTGTGAGAGATGTGCATTACTTATGATTTAGAATCTATGAAAAAAATGTTTTGGAGTGTGCAGAAAGCTTGAGTGTGTTTTTTGTTTGCAAAAAATTTCTATACAGTAGCTTTATTTTGTTCGATCAGATAGTAGTCCATTCTGAACAATTTGTTCGCAGGTTGTACCGTAGACTTCGTCAATAATTCATAGCATAATTTGCGAAGATATCTTGTCAAATAAAAAAGTTTTCCTTACAGGGACCTGATTTTGAAAATCGGTGTTTTGAAATTCGGTTTTTGAAAATCACAAGTGCAACGGTTTTTGAAAGTCATTTTCGAAATTTTTATTTTACTTAAAATTTTTAATCGAACACCTTTTTTATTTTCAATGAACAACCTAAAAGCTCTTGAGGCGGTCCTATATAGAATTTGATGTGTTATATGTATCTAGATTTGTTTATGTACAATAAAGCATATATGATATAATTATTATATGTATTTTTATAAATATGTATTTTAAATATTTGTATATATGTACGTATGTACATACCTACATATGTACATATATGTTTCTACATAACACAATTATACTTTTATGTTAATATAAGTGAGTAGATGCTTATGAATATTCCCGTCTTCCCAAGCAAAACAAAGATTTGTTTTTGTATAGTTATATATGTACATTGTGTTGTATATGTATTTATTTATGAGTATACATACATATATAATACAAGGCAACCTTCTTTTTTTTTTTAATATTTCATTTATATAAACGTGTGCTTTTGTATTCGCTTATACGTAAATTAAAAACAAAAGAAGGAAGATGTTGAGCCTTACAAAAACTAATACTTGCGTTTATATTTGTTGTAGTAATTATTATTATTATTATTTTTATTTGTTTGCTTGTTTTATGTTGCTTCCTAAATGAGTTCAATAATTTTTTGATAACTGTCGATAGTTTTTTTATTAATACTTATATTTTTTACTTTAAAACTTTTTCCTTTTTCACATTGCCAAATTGTGCTTATGTAAATGTAGCCATTTTTAGCGCTACTGTCGCGCAGTGAAGCATTTAAATAGCCAGTTAAATTCATATTAGACTTTTAAGCCTGAAACATTTGCCCACGTACATATGTACATACGTGCTAAAGTATACACCGGATATGAGCTTCCTCAAATTGTTGTCATTTTTTCAATACTGTAAACTTACAGAAAGGTTGGGTTCAAAAAATGTTAGTATTAAGATTAGAATTTGTATATTTTTTCTGGAAAGCATGTATTTATGTAAAATTAACAAATTTTTGAAATTGTTTTTGTTATCGTTTATTTTTGTTAGTTTATGGTAGTCAAAGTCAAAGGAAACAGGTAGGAATGCTTTTGCTTAAGGTTAAACATATAGAACTTTTCTCATATTGTTGATTTTTGAAAAATATTTGTGTAAAATTTCTAAATAAAAAATATGTATTTTAATTTTTGTGGACACAGCGTAGTAGTGGTGTTGCATTGCTTAAACATTTTTTTTTTGAAAATTTTGAATATTTAAAAAAAAATTCAGTGTTCGAATTTTTATGACACTTCATGCTAGTAACAGAAACTGGTATTTTAGTTGCCTAAGGTTTTGTTAATAGTATTGAAAAAATATTTTTTTTTTTTTAATTTTCGAAATTTTTCTAATTTTTTCAGTTTTCAAGTTTTTATAGCACTACAAGGTAGTAAAAGAAAACAGGCAGGCTTTCATTTGCTTAAGGTTTTGTTATTAGTATTGATTTTTTTTTTTAATTTCGGAATTTTTGTAGAATTTTTCAGTTAAATTTTTTTTTCACAATTTTTGTAAATTTTTTCAGTTTTAAAATCAGTTTTAAAAAATAGGCAGTGTTGCTTTTGTTGATTTTTTTGTTGTTAGTAGGTAACAAATATGTATGATTACTTCTTCAGCTAATAATATTTTTTTTATCAAATTAGTTTTGACTTATTTTTTCCACTGAGAAACTTTATTTTATTTATTGTATTGTCACTTTTCTTTTTTGAAATTTTAAAATTATTTCTTTAAGTGCATGTAACCATATTGTTCTCTTGATTCAGAATGACGTCAAACCGCGTCGAAATGTAAATTTCCATTGTATAAGTATTCTATGTACTATAAGGTTTGATTCGCACTGACGTGTATAACGCAAGCGTTTCGCATAGCAGATTCTTATTTAAGTCACAAGTAGCGCAAGGTTTTATGAGCAACCCGGTTTCACAAACATTACATGCATGTCGTCATACTTTTTAGTAAGAATTTTCGTTATTGAGTTGAAATGATAAAAATTACGATTTTTTATATACGATACATATGTATGTACATATGTACGTATACTTCACATTTTTTACTCACTGTTTGATCTTCTATACCGAGCTTTAACCATGTCCGTCCGTCTCCCTGTCTGTTTATATACATACATATGTACATATACGCCATATCGATCTGAAATTTTACTCACTTGTCGGAACCGCTGAGATCGGATCACTATAGTATATGACTATATTTAACGTTTTTTTTGTCCTTTATTGAAAAAGTTTCACTTATTATATCTGCGCGTTCTTTTTTACCCTTTATTTGGTTACATATGTATGTATATTTGTTATGTATACCACTTTTGATTTTGACTTTTTTTGAATTAATTTCACGCACCTGTTCTGCCAGTTTGAAACGCTTTGCTCATTAAACTGCTACGCCATCGTTTAGCCAACACGCTCTTATGTATCATATGTATTTGCATATTTAAAATTCCCAATCACTTAGGAATGCCACTCACTTCACAACAAAAACACGAGCAGCTACTGCCAAGCCATAGCAACATGAGTAACATTTTATCGCCCGATGCAAATGGGAGATAAAAACTCACCGTTGCTTGGCTGTCTGTGTTTGGCCTAATTAAATTTGGCGTCCCAACGTAAGAAATTATGAAATTATGCCAAAAATGTGACTTTGGGCTAACACAAACAGCAGGACGCTTTGTGCTTATTCTCGTGTTTGTTTCCGCTAAATCGACGCCCATCACCAATCGATATTTATATACAAATATTGAATAAGCACTTACATATAACTCATCTACATATACATATGTATATGTATGTGTGTTTGTTAGTGGAAAATATGCTGATCACGGGCTAAAGTTTGACGTCTGCGAAGTCCATTGTCGTTTCATCAAATCGGCTTAGCAAAGCGTTTTTCAACGATCTTGTCACACGATCACCGTGTTCGTTGCCACTGTATATAGTATAGTAGCTTCACAGTGGTATATATAATGCATAACACAAACACACCCAAGTGCGTATATAGCAGCGCCGCTTTGCTTGCGAATTTGTTTGGCTGATATTGTTGACGACTGATGACGTTCGTAGCCGGTGTATCACTTGTTTTTGTTGCTATGCCCCATAATCGAGAGCTTATTCATATATTAGCTGCAAAATATTTGTATCTTAATTATATTTATTCGTTTTTAATTTGTTTAACTTTTTGCTAGAATACCTTTTCTTGATAAACTTCAAACCGCAATATGCACTAATATTTGTAAGCAAGCATAACACTATACGACAAAACCAATTTTTTCTGGGTATTAAACGAAATCAATATTTTTGGAGAGTTTGAGTGATTAATAACAAAGTAAGGAAGTAAACGTCGAATACCCTATATATAATAAATAAATATATGTATGTACATATGTATATGCTCTAGTAGTCCGATATCATTGGATTCTGACAAATGAGTAGGCATACGAATAATGCCTAAATCGGCTCAATTCGTTACGATATAGCTGCCATACAAGCCGTCCGATCAAACTGAAGTCCATGTATGGACAACTTTTCATTTTGACAAGCTTTCTGCACCGAAATTTGCATAGATTATTATCTACAACTTCGAATAAATTTTTCAGAACGGACTAATATAGCATGTAGCTGTCAAAAACAGTCCGATCTCAATCAAGTTCTTGTATGGAAAACGGTTTTTTTTACGAAATATTATATCTTCACGAAAGTGCAGCCGAAGAAAACGTTTTTCGTATTTCCTTATGACTCGAAAAAATTTGGTGCGGTCTCATACCCAGCAGTGTGTTTTACAGTGTAATAATTGATATTGTTTGTATTGTGTATTTGTTTAATAAATATCATTTCTTTTTTGTTGCGTTTGTTCCATATTTTATCAGTCATCTTTTTTTTTAATTTGCAATTACATTGCCTTTTGCACTCCAACAACGCTTATTACAAAATTTATCATAACGCTGAAAACTGCGCATATAATGACGTTGCCATACAGCATTGCAATTTTTTTTTATTTTTTTTTTGGTTTTTTTTTTACATTATTATCGTTATGTTTTGTTTTTTTTTTACTTTGTTTTTCGTTTGCATAATTATTTTTTTGCTATATTATTTTCACTCATTCGTTGTTTTGGTTTGTTGCGGCTTTGTAAAAGGGTCTTTTTTGTTTTTTCTTTGCTTTCTATTTTTGTTAACTATTTTCTGTACACTCGCATCGTGTTTTTTGCTTTTGTTTTTTTAGCGCATTTGAATTCGCGCTTGAGTTTTACATTTGTTTACAATATTTGTAGTTTTCCACTTACTATTTGTTGATTTCTATAGCTTCTTTTTCAACTCATAGTGTCTAGTTTTTGTTGTTGTGCATTTACTACTGTCTCTCACTTTGCTGTTAATGCCGATTTTAGCGTTCTTTCTCGGTTTCGCGCTTTGCGTTTTGAGCTTTTTTTCCCTGACAGACATACAAAAGTTGTGTTAATATTTGCTTTGCTACTTCTTTGTTTGTTTTGCTGTATGTATGTGTTTAATTATTATTTTTGATTTTTTTTGCAAGTTTTTTATTATTCTTATTTTTGTTTTTGCGTTTAATTCATTGTTTATTTCATCTGCCTGCCTGCCGTCGTTGTTTATTGCGCTTTTATTTATAGCTGTCGTTTTCGCTGTCATTGGCTGTCACTTACTCAGTGAATAATACTATGTGCCGATGTATTTGATTATAATTACATGTGCAAAAAAATTTGTTGCTATATATTTGCTGTACATACATATGTATATATATATGTATGTATGTATATAAATCGAGAAACTTGTTCAATTGCATCCTTTTTTCCACTTATTGCCGATTTCACAATAAAAATGCAATGAATTCGTTTATTTGACAACAGAAACGAACACAGTTGATTTGGAAGTGTGCTTAATTATTGCCTAGGAACCTGTATCTGAACGAAAAAAATAAATAAATGAAACGGAATTAATATAAAAAAGCAATTAATTGCAGTGTTACATAAATTACGGTTAAATATTAATTATTATACAATTCTATACTATATAATTAAACAAACACTTGGAATTAGTTTTATCTTTAAGCCATTAAATCTGAATTTAGTCATGGAGAAACACGATATGTGCCACGGTCGAATTTTAGCATTAAAGGTGAGAGGGAGGTATCGGGAACGGTTTCTTTGGGCGCGCAGTCCTCAGGGGCGCTCGTTGCTCTGCAGAAATTTCTTGTAGCCTTTTTTCTCTCTATGCCACTGGTTCTTGGTAAGCGGAACTCTCCCGAACTTTGCTCCAGTCAAGCGCTGTCAACTCGCTAGTAATTCAAAAAAATTATAAATAATTAGTCCAGAGGGGCACACCTAAAAAACCGATTTATAGGAATTAAAACAAAATATTCAACAATTTGTTTTAATTCTGGGGTATTATACATACATAGATATTTTAAGAATAGAATATATGTACATAACATTTTTGAAAAAGGAAATATTTTTCGAGTTACATACGACCTCCAACGGTGCTAAAAAAGCTCTTCCACTGCTGCAGTGGTACCGGACTACTGCATTGATAAACCTAGAAAAAAATTCTCTACTAGAAATATTGAACTAAGTCGAAAAAATCAAAAATTCACAAAATGACTTTTTTAAAAGAATTCATCTCATTTTTTTTAGAATAATTACTTCGAAATTAGTTTATGGCAGATCAAAAAAAAATATACCATCGAAGAATGAGAAAAATATATTTTTTTTCTATTTCATACTAGGTGTGTCTATCAAGAAAACTTTTCTATCGTTACAACTACAACAATGATATCTCCATATTTAGCGTGCCGCATAAAATCCGCTCCTTATTTGTAAACTGCCAAAATGCAAAACTAATTAGCAAAATGTATAATTACAGGTAAAAATAATAATAAAAAAACACAGCAATAAAACTTGCCCTCTCGTGGGCTTGCGTAGCAAACAAAAATAAAAAAAATTGTTTAGCACAATTTCATGCGCCATTTAAGACGCCATTTTCTGCTATCGCTCGACTAGACAAGTATTCTTGTATGAATAGCGGTCTTCATTCATATGAGTACTCGATTTTAATATGTATTTACATATTTACATACATAAGCATTTATACAAGAGTATGTGTACATGTACATGTGTATGTTCGTATCTTGTTGATATTTCAAAAATTTGCTACAATTTTCAGACATTTTTATTGCATGTCCATTCTGTTCACCGCCAGACCTTTGTTTTCATCTTAATTTGCGCTCTTTTTGTGTATTTCTATTTGGACTTTCTTCTCTTCACTTTGTTGTAGCTCACTTTACTGCTTTCTTCAAAGCGTTCTGTGCAGGTTATGAATGCACTTTAATACTTTTATTAATTTGCATTACATTTTTGTGTTTTTGTAGTTGCTTATTTATGTTTGATATAAACAAATTCTTAAATGGTTACTGTAAATGAAAATATGGTGCATTTAATTTTGAAATTAAAATGCTAAAAATGGAAATTAAATATTTTTTACAAACTATGAAAAGAAAAAAATTAATTTTCAACCTAAATTTAAATTAACATTTTTTAATACGATATTTTTAAGTACAAGTAATGATTTTTTTAATGCAAAACGTTTTTTGAAAAATAAATGGTTTTGAAATGCGATTTTTTTTAACAAATATATTTTTTAATACAAATATGTACTTTTTTAACATAAATATTTACTTTTTTAAACAAATAATATCTTGTTAATGCAAATATTTGTTTGCAAATTATTTTTTTAATTACAAATAATATTTTGTAAAGAAAAAATAAAGCCAATCCATAAGTGCACAATACTTATTCCTATCTGCCTGGATATTCATATATGTATATGTATATAAATAAAAGACGCGCCTAATAAAGCAAAATAAGTTATGAATAAAAAAGCAAACACATATTTCTAATGATATTGTTGGCGATAGTATTGCTGATAAAAATGTAAACACAAGGGCATAACTTTTATTGTGCTTGCTCCGGCCACTCTCGTCATTTTCTCTATACTATGCTATTTTTTCTACATTTATTTACTTTGATATTGTGCAATAAGAAAGCAACAATAACATCACTTATTTTTTCTGGCTGCAATTAGAAGGTGTGAGTTGAAGGCACATCTGCCAGTTAGGTTCAAGCGCAGCAAACTATACACAGGCGCGCTCGTGTGCTCTAAATAATTGAAAAGCACGCTAAAAGCCATACATAGTACACATTATTGTATACAAGTAAATATGTATGTATATGTGTGTGTGTAAAGAGAGCGAAAAAAATAAACGTGAAATATGGCAATTGTACAAACGTGATTATCAGACCTTCCTTCCGTTTATACTTTCATATGCAGACACACATACACAAACCAGCATAGTTGTTTTTCGCGCACATACATACATACACAAATACAAAGTTTATATTATTTTTTCACACTTCAACGTTTGGCATTTCACTTGTTCTCAGCAATTTGCGCTCGTGCTTAAATAGATACTACATACAAATATACACATATACACATAATGTAGTATGTCTGCAAGTTTGCATGCATTATTCCCGCGCATCAATGTTGAAATTATTTGATTACTTTTCACTCTCTTTTTAGCCGTTTCATATCCTAGCCTGTTCCTATAGCACGTGGCCACATCATCATTAAATGCCGCTGTCAGCCAGCGCGCAGTAAACATACTCACCTCACGGCTCTGAAAAGAAAGCTCTAAGTTATTACCGCTTTACTTTGCTACTTAAGTTCTGCAGTCATACTTATGCACACATACATACATATTTGTGTATGGATGTATGTAAGTGGCTTATTGTTTATTGCAGTTTACATAGTTCTTGTGTGTGGCTGCTGACGCTCTGCTAAGCCTTCGTTTCCTTTGGCTTTTTTCCCTAACGTCACAGTCTTTTGCGCCACACACACACACACACATGCCATGCCATGCCATTATAACCGTTTTGTTGGCTGTCTTCCACTTTATTGACTTTTATTTGCGCTTTCTTGTTGCCCACACTTGCCGCCAACTACTGCCCAAAACGTTATACAAACATACATACATACGTATATATGTACATATTTATATGAGCTGCTCTTGTTGTTGCATGGTGTGCGCGCATGCGTGATAATTGCATTCTTAGCTGCCAAGTTTGACAGGGGAAAACTTCTGTGGTGTTCTATTAACAACATGATTTTCGCATTTGCTCGTCGGTTTATATATGCGCATATGTACATATGTATGCAGACAATTACTTGGTGCTCTAAGTATTTTTTCCGCGTTTTCCTGCCATGAAAATCTCGGGTCAATGCACGTAATATGCATTTTTATAACTATTAGGGAAGTATACTTTATTGCAATCTAACCTAATTTAGATTTGCTTTCTTGTACAACATTTCATTTTTACCGCTTTATCTTTGCTTCTGCATGAAGCGGTTACATCCATTTGCAAGTTAGAAAAAAACGGTTTTTTGTGAATTTTATTTAACGCAGTTTATTTAATATTTAAATGAAAGTTGAAATTGATTTTTAAAATTTTGGATTCCATTGATTCTGTAGTCGATCTCCAGAAGGAGCTCCGAAAAATAGACGTCTGGTGGTGAGCAAGATTTTTTTGGTTAAAATTATCTCAAATTAAAAGAAAGAAAATTATAATTTTTGTCAAAATGGTGGGTTTTCAAAAAAAAAAGTCGTTTTTTTACTTACTTTTACAGAGTAGCCTAAAATCGAAATAATTATCAAAAATCTAATCCTTCTATCAAAACCAGACAATTCGGATTTTTAATTCGATATTTGGGATTAGAATTTTGAACATTATTTTTAATTCAGATGTTTAAGTTAGCAAAAATTATTAATTTAAATATTAATTCAAGTGTATTTTTTACTGCATTATTAGCTTTTCAACCCTCGTCTGTTGTGAATGGGTTTATTTATGATTATTATTATTCGATTTGTATATTTTTGTTGAACAAGTAACAGATTTTGTGAACATTTAGTTATAATTCAATAAAATAATTTTTATATATGTAATAATGCTCATATTAAACAAAAATCAAGTACAGACATGTTTCAGCATCTACATGTGTACATAACAGTTTTATATTTTCGTAACCTGTAAAGTCAACAAATCCACTTAAGCAGCTAAACACAATATTTCATCACCGAGCTGTATATACATACATACATATTATGTATGTACATACATCTATAATGCTTATTAGTGATTGCTAGCTTTTCAGACTTCTTTTCACGACAGGTAGCCAGCCACTTGTTCCTACAAGCTTTCGTATACTACACATACATATGTATGTATGTACAGTACTTATAAATGTATTGGCTGCACTATGTCATCATCATTGACTTTTGAAGGTCTCCGTGTCCACTTTTATGTGTTTTTTATTGGTTTTGTGTTCTAAGTAATTAACGCACTTCATCATCACTCCACGCAATTCCGCCCAAGCGTTTGCTCACGCACTCACCACTCACTCGATAATCGTAGCAATAGCACGCGTTGTAAATGCTGTCCACCGCGTCTCATTTCACAAGTCTGCGACGCTGTTTGCGCCTTATTTGTCACTGTGCTCTCTTTGCATTTGCTTATAGCTTCGCCGCAGCTCTTTCACTGTTGCACGCACAGTTGGTGAAATCTGGCATGCAGCCCAAAGTAGACAAGACCAGCGGGAGTAGAGCAGCGCAGAGCACTCCAATCAGCCTACATGACTTAGAAAAAGCAAGAGTAGCTATAATGCTCTTAATAGGTGGGCGTAAATGTGGGCCAAAGGGTTTAAAAAGCATTGCACTATTGTCAAGCGGCGCGAGTACACGTTGTTGTTTCGGTTCGTTATACCAACACATGACATTTGACATTTAGAAAAGTGCGACGAGCATAAAGCGAAACCGCATGGGGGAGTTGTAAACGAATAATGTGTTGATAAATTAGGGGAAAATTGTAAAGAATTGCAGGCAAGTGGAAAATTACATTTTAAAAATTTATTGCTGCAGTGATAGAAATGGTATGATATATATTATTGCACGCTGGAAGTGATTGTCGGTTTTGGATTTGTACAGAAAACGGTTTGCAATAGGTTTAGTAAATTGACGAAGAATGTGTGCGGACAAAAGCGAAATCTAAAAATATCAATAATTAAGTTATTGAGTGACAGGTGCGTGTAAAAGTCACTGTAAAAATTATTCGCAGCAGTTTTTTTTTTAAATATTTTTCATACGTTGCAGCGAAAATGGCTATCCAAAGCAACTTTTTAAACTCATAAGTTGGTATGGTATGAACATAAGGATGTGTGTATACCTTTTTGCATTTGCTGATTTATAAACAAGCTTTTGCCGCCGCAACATTTTATTTTCATTTTATTTCTTCACATTTCCATTATGCATTGTTTTCGTCAATTAGCCTATGTATCGGAATTTCTCATTTAGGAATATAAACAAAAAAAGGCAACAAAAAATGTTTATGCATGCGAAAAATGATTAAATGCCAACGCTTAAAAACGATGACGACGGAGACGACTTCGTTGACGGCGTCGACACACATCGGAACGGCCTTAAAACGGCGACCGACTGCGCTGTTGTCTATCTCCGGTTTTGCAACACGACTAGTGGCGGTCGCGGTCGCGGTCAACGTAGACGCTTTTATTAACTTTATTTTTTACTTTTAACTTTGTGCAAGCGCTTGTGGAGCGTTAAAAGAGCGCATTCCAATATGTATTGCTCGAGGCAGCTCTTCGCCCCAACATGAGCTCTTTAGTTTCTTCTCAAATTTCAGTTATACATGCTTACTTTTGCTGGGAGCATTGTATATATTTTTAGCCCGGTTTTTAGTGAATATACATACATACATATTTTTAAGTGTATGCAAAGTTGCCATTGTAGTTGTAGTATAATAAAAGCTTTACCGGCTTATATGCGCTCTGACACACTTGTGTGCTCTCGCTTTTCTTGAGTTGCTCTCATTCATGTTTCGTGTTTTTGTTGTGCTCTTTTTTCCCCACTAAAGTTCAGTGGTCACATGTTTACCTTTTTTGTGTATACAACTACAACATTACCTTTCACTATAACCAATACTAACTCATTTTTGCACTATACTCTTTGGCGCTGGCACTTTCCCGCTAACAACAATTCGTTGTTTTGTTGTTACGAGTGCCAGCTAGCCATGCCGATTCGGAATATGTACGAGCATTCCTACATAACTTGGCGGGTACAACAATGCTCGTTTATGTTTTGAGTTTGCGAAGCATACGCTTGTAAACACCTTGACGTTGCCCACTAATATCCCATGTATATATACGCATAAATGTACATGTGTGTATGTGTTATTACTCTCGTTCACCTGCTGATTGCTCCTCTAGCTTTATTTGTGCTATTCGTTTTCTCTCTAGTAAATAATCGTAACACATATTTGATTTGATTTACAAGCATTTTTATACATTTTTGTTTACAATCAAGTAACTATAGCAACTTTTCGGCTAGCGGCATTGGCATCGGGTCGAAGCTGACGCGACGCACTATTAAATTCTACTACAGCTAGCGGCTGCTTAAGCATTTGCACGAGTATTGAATAGAAATTCCTTTAGTCGACTTGCAAGCGGTTACCAATAATGATGACGATTGTGTCGCGCGTGTCTAGGCAATTATAAAACCAACATTCCGACGCATAAGCGGGAGTTCGTTCCTTTAAGATACAAACAATAATTTTATTGTGACAACATTGCATTGTTGTTATTGTTAATTTTTGATTTAAAATTTTTTTTTTAATAATTGCTGCTGATTTGGGTTTTTTTTTATGATTTTTTGGCATTTATTATTTGCGAAATTGGTTTGTTGCATTAGAGACGCAGTCCGCTCGTTAGTTTGACTTGACAGTTTATTGAATTGCTCGTAACCGTGACAATTGAGACACACAAGTTACACATAAGATTTGCGAAAATCAATGCTGAAATGCTTGTGGGACAATTTAAGAATTCTTTCTACAATAGTGACTAGTGTAAACTAAATTTTTCTGCGTGAAAAGTGCAAAAATTGAGATTGAGTTGAAACAAAATGCAATGACTTGTCAAAATGGTAAACGCTGTAAAATATCTAACATGATGTTTACATCAGCATGTGCTGTTAATAACTTACAGATGCTTAACTTAAGGTTTTTTTGTATGATGATGAAATTGAAATGAAATTTTGAAATGCATAAAAATACATGCTTGTAATTAATTGCAAACAAGGAATTATCAAATAATTAATATGCAAAAAATATAGCTGAAGATGCAATAATATGCTCCATATTTGGCTGCAAAATAGTAGCTAAGCGGTAAATCTATAAATGACAAATTGTACCGAATTGTGCCGTGCTTCCATTTTACGCAGATCTTTTACTTTTCTTCAAATATTTGTAAATTTAAAAAAAATCGCGTTTACAAAAATTGTATAAAAGACGCGCTTTTTGTTCTATACATACATACATATATGTATAGGACATACAAAAATATGTATTTTTATATTATTATATATACATATGTATGTACGTACACTCACTTTGAGACGTACAAAATATCAATCTATGTACTCATGTATTGTGTAACCTTGGCTTTTTATTGCACAGATATTTCGCATACTAATATTTTATTACTATTTGCTGCGCATTTAATAGCACTTTTCCTTTTTTATACAGTCTACTCATTCTATATTGCTGAATTTTGTACTAAGCTACTTTTCGCATTTTATATAATATGTATGTTTATATATTTTTCTTAAGTATACAGAAAAATATACATATATTTATTCTAATACATTCTAAGTTTTACAAAATGTGACGCCTTATATTTGAGAATAGTTTTGTTAGCTTATCTTATCTAGCAACGCATACAATATGTATTTATCTGCTTATGGCAGGCGAGAATTAAAAAAAAACCGATTAAGTTCCAAAATTGTTTGTTAAAGTTGGAGAGGTGTTAAGCATATCAATGGCTAGATTTTTGTTGGTGTATTCTACTAGTTGACTTATTACGTGTTATATTATAAATGGTTAAGTCTGTATAAATGTAAATTGTTATATGTTTTTTATATGTCGCGTAATAATTTCGTGTGTGAGACATTATGACAGCTATAGCTTGGAGAGTTGTGACTTGTGTTTTTTTCGTGCAATTACCCGACTACTTATTGGAAAACATAAGTTTCCTTATTGGTTTCGGTTAAAAATAATCATGTGTGCCACGGTTGCAAATACGGCATTAAAGAATAATTCATTTAAATTATTTTTGTTTGTAAACCCGAAAATTTTAATTTAAGTATTTTTAAATATTAATTAACAATTTATAATCAAAACAAATTTTTAAAATTGTTTAATCAAAAAACTCGCAACACTTGTGTAGGCTTAGATAAATATAAATAATCCATTTTTAATTTTTCATATTTTCTGAAAATTTTCCTAATTTCTGTTGTCTCTCGTTTTTTGCAGAATGTCGCCGGATAATCCTACACAGATTTTAACCACACATGATTTGACCAGCTTACGTACCCTACAGCGTGTGATCAACACCAACAATAACAATACAGCTGTTGACGACAACGTCAATTATAACAGCCACGGCCACAACAACAACAACACTACTCGCAATCACAATTTCAATCTCAGCCACAATAACAATATCATCACAAACGGCATACATAACCATCACAACAACAGTAACGGCAACGCCAGTGGCGGTAATCTTGTCTTCTCCACCATCCCACTCGACGGCCACGCCCTGTTCATCCAACCATCGCATCTGTTGCCCGCGAACGCTGCGGCTTCGCTTACCAGTAAGGGTTTGCAACAGGCTACGCAAACGCGCGGCCTGGTCACAGCAGCAACAAATGGTTTACGCACCGTTAATAGCATTAACCATAGCAACATTAGTCCCGCCGTCAGCAACGCTACCAGCTTTATCAGCAGCAGTAGCAACAGCAGCAGCAGCAACAACAACAGCAACAGTAATAACAGTTTAAATAGTTTTCTTGCCAAAGCAACCATACTGAGCGCAAATCTCAGTAACGGTAAAGCGGGCGGCAAAATCTTTAGCACCGGTAGCACAACTTTCAGCAGCAACACTAATAACATGCCCACCACATCCAAATATGTTTTATTACAGCCCAATGGTAATGGACAGTTTACCACCTACGAAGGTCCAACGCCAGCGGCGGCAGCAGCCGCAGCAGCAAACGGTAATGTGGCAGCGCCCAGCGTGGGCAACATAGTGTTGCTTGCCACCGAACCGATGGACTTGAATGGTAGTGCCGCGGTGAGTGGTGATGCCACTGCTGTTGGGCGTGTCATTGCCACAACTACGAGCGTTACGGGTGATAATGATGAGGAGCTGCGATCATTAGCGTGGCTGAATGACAGCAACTTGATTAAAGGCATAGTGACTACGAGTTCGGCGGGTGGTGCCGCCGGCGCCAATGTAAAGCGGGGTGGAGCAGCGAATAGCGGCAATATTTGCATAGTAAGCGCTAGCAATGCGCATGAGCTGATCGAGGAGCTGCCCCATCATGTGGGCAGCGAGGAGGTGACCACCACCACGCCCAGTGGCAATGTCAGCACAACTAGTGCTGGCATAAGCAATAATACTAATAACAACAACCACATCACTACACCAACTGAGCTGAAAGCCAGCACACAAATAACAGCGCTTAGCGTTGGCGATCTGCAGCAACTCAAGCGTTTCGGCAATATAATCACAACTGGTACACCGATCACTTTGCTGCCACAGCACGACGGCACAGCTGCTGCTGCGGGTGGTAGAAAAGATGAGCCGGCACACATTTTCGGCAATATTAGCGGCATTAGTGCCACGACTACGGTGCATATGGGACCGAGCGGTACCACCACCGTTGTCGAGTACAAATCGAACGGTAATATACCGACGCTACAGCCGAGACAACTACTCAGTGCTGCCGGTGTTGGCAATGTCAGCAGTGGCACCACTATAACGCCGACCAATTTAAGCAGCAGCAGCAACAATAGTGCAAATAATAACAGCAATAATATAAATTCTAGCAACTATGTGCCTTCTTCACCTTCTTCAACTCACAGCACCCATTCAGTTGTAGCCAGCACACCCGCCTCCGCCGCTGCTTCAAATCCCGCACTATCTGTTTCCTACTCGACGGCGCCCTCCACTCAGTTGAGCGTTGCCGGCGCCAATAACGGTACGACAGTGCTTAGCCTGTCGAAGCAATTGACAACGCTGCCGGGCGGTGTTGTTACGGTTACCAATGGCAACGCCACGACTAACACAATTTATCAAGGACAACAACAGCAGCAGCAAAAGCAACAAACTGTCGCTAGTAACAACAACACAAACAGCAGTAGCAGCGCCTCCAGCACCACACATCACCCGCACAAGAAATATTTGCGCGAAAAGATGAATGTGCTGGATCATGGCGGTGGTGGTAGCAGTAGTGGGGGCGGTGGTGGTGTTATCGCCAACACAACTGCCAACAATGTCAACAGCACCAATGGCGCTGTTAATGCCACAACTTCTAACATCGTAGTTGCTTCGCCAGCTTCTTCGAGCAGTTCGTTTTCCTCGTCCGTCTCAGTGTCATCCAGTTCATCGTCCACGGCCGCCGTTAACGGTGGTAATAGTCCAGTTTCTAAGTCATTCTATGCTAGCGCAGCCAACAACAGTCACAACACCAGCGCTGTTAACGGCAGCAGCAGCAGTAGCGGTGCCATAAACTACTCCAGCACGGCGAATACGACGCCGACAGTGGTGCTGGGCAGTGTGTCAGCCGTCGCCACAAATAGCGTGCACACGATCACCAGTTCGCCGGTGGCAGCGGGTGTGCCGCCCACATACGCCATAATGCAGTACCAAAGTGTGGCGTAAGTATCAAATATTTATTTATTTATCATTTTTACTTTAAATTTTCAAATAATTGTAAATAAATTACTTGTTTACCTACAGCTCCTCACCAAGCATGTCCTCGCCAGAACCAAATAATTCCAAAGAAATTTATCCACTTATTGCACCTCAGCTACAGCAACAACGCAACTCGATGCGTTCGCCCACCTCCTATTCCAGCTATGATAATGACTCATTGAAGGATTTCGAAATATCCACCAATGGTTCAAGCGGCTTGAGTCGCAACAATACCAGTACACCGCAGCATCAAATGCACCAGTCCACGCAATCGCAACAACTGTCGTCTTCAGGTTCGTCGGCATCCTCGAAGAATAGCCATAACGGCAGCACTGGCGGCGGTGGTGGGTCAAATGCGAACGGTGCCATAACACCGCAAAAGCAAAAGCATCCGAACAATGTGCCGTACGACCCGTTTGTGCATACACACAACAAACCGCCCTATAGTTTTAGGTGAGTTATAGAACGGGAAAGATTTTAAGTAGAAATTTATAATTTGTATTTTTTGTCTTTTTAGTTCCTTAATATTCATGGCCATTGAGGGCTCAAACGAGAAAGCTTTGCCCGTTAAAGAAATCTATGCTTGGATTATGCAGCATTTTCCGTATTTCAAGACAGCGCCAGCCGGTTGGAAGAACAGCGTACGTCACAATTTGTCCTTGAACAAGAGTTTTGTAAAAGTGGAGAAAGCGCCGGTGAGTTTTGCACAATATCTTTTATTATATTTATAACCCGAAAAGGGTATGTTAGGTTTGCCGCTAAGTTTGTAGCACCCAGACGGAAACGTCGGAGGAGAACCTATAAATTATATATCTAGTTGATCAGTCTGACGAGTTGAGTGGATTTTGTCATGTCTGTCTGTACATACACGAAGTGCCTAAGTGTGTAAGATAACGATCTGAAACGACCTTTTCTCCCCAAGAAGCTGTTCATTTGACGGAACCGTCGATATCGGACCACTATAGCTAGTTTGCATACAAACTGATAGCTCAAAATCTAGATATATTTTTATACTATTTTTTGCTATAAGTAATACACCAGTGAAGGGTATTACAGCTTCGGTGCAGTCGAAGTTTACGTATTTTCTTGTTTTATATAAAGTTTGCAATTTGCTATAAAAATCGAATTTATTATAAACATTTCATATCATTTCATTCCTTCGCGTAGAATATGGGCAAGGGCTCGCTTTGGCGCGTGGAACCCCAACAAAGACAAAATCTCATACAAGCGCTAAATCGCTCGCCATTCTTCCCCAACTCGGCCGTCGATAAGTCGGCATCGCTCAAAAGCCCTGGCGGCAATGACTCACTGGTTGGCTACGACACAGTCGACAGTGTAGGCAGCAGCGGTGGCGGTGCCTGCAGTCCAGCACCTAAATCTAACATAAATCCGCGTATTGATCCACGACTGTATCCTAAATTATCAAAAGTTATTGGTGGGCAGGATGTGCCCGACGAAGACACTCCGTCCGACTATAGTACAACAAATCATAATAACAATTTGAATAATCACAATAGCAGCAGCAACAACAAATATAACACTTATAATAGCTCACCAGTGCAGCAGAATGGTGTCAGTGGCGGTAGCACTTCCATATTGGGTCCTTTTAGCAGCTACGAAAGTATCGAACGCTTGGCACGCGACTGCGGCGCTGATAGCATCGACGATGTAAACGCTGCAACTGCAATGTTGGCGTTGAAACACGGCCCTAAGGTGTTTGCAGAGACCTTCCAGAATGGGTAAGTGGTGCGCGCACGTTGCAATGTTGGAACTATTAAAATATATATTTTTCCTTTCGTGTGTAGTGCGCCCGTTATAACATCTTCACCAAGTGAGGATCACACCTACTCTGCTGGTGGCGCTGGTGCCAACAGCGGTTCCACAACACCAGTAGCCAATGGCAATGTGGCACCATTAGCCTTGAATAGCAATGCACAGTATGCCGTTAATGGTGCACAGCAGCAGCAAAATGGTTGCAATGGTGATAATCAAAGCAATTACACTTCCTCCGATGCGGCATACGAAAGCAGCGAAGATAAGTAAGTGTGGATTAACAAGATGAAGCACTTTTTCTAGCAACTCTTATTTAATATGTTATGGTTTTCCTCATTCCACGTTTTTTGCAGCAATAACATCACGCCCGAAGAGCTGGAGGATCAACGGCGTCAACGTGAGGGCGTCGATGCATTGCTCTCGCTCTCACGTTCCTCCGTTGTCGAATCGCCAACAAAGCGACCGTCATCGACCAGCGTCGAAGAAGAACACCTAACCGCCTGCCTTGAAAACAACAAAATCAACAACAACAATAATAATAGTCATTTCACCAATGGTAACGGTAAAATGGCATTACTTACCAGTGCGGTCGCCTACAGTCAACAACAGCAACATCATTTGTACGAGGACAGCAGCAGCTTTCATTCGCCCAGCTATTATGGCACGGCACACAGTGGACCACATCAATTGCATCACCATCTCGGCTTAGGCGGTGGCAGTGCACAGCGTAAAATCAAACCCTTGCGTAGTCTGCGCACAAAAATCAAGCGCAAAGCGCCATGGATGAGCAAGGCACGGTGAGCGACAGCTTTTGTGTGTAAGTGGAAAAATGTACAGAAATAAGTAGTGCAGGAGTTGGGGGGGTTGTGGGGGCAAAGAATGAGTTTATGCTGGGCATATAAAGACTATACATACAATAATGTATGAAATTTTAAAAATTTACAAACAGTGCATATATTTAGGCTTTGTGAAAAAACTACAAAATAATATAAGTGTTAAACGTAAGCAACAAAAAGGCGAAAAGAAGAAGAGCAATGCGTTTAACGTTCTGGTGGCCCTTGAGTTCAATTTGAGTAGCATTTGTTTAATTTTCTCAATTAATTAAGACTTCTGACACACAAAACTATTACTAATGACTGCTTTTTTACTATAAAATTTGCTTGGATAACAAAAATGAAATTAAAGAAATATTTTTTTTTTAACTGCATAAAGTGCAATAATTTGAACTAAAATTCCGAAACATTAAAAGGGCAACTCGTTTCAAAAGCCACAAATATTCAGTAACTAATTTTAAGCAAATTTTTTAGTAGATAGCCGATTGCACCGTCCTGATTTGCAGCCTTAGGCACACATTTACACATACACATACCAGTTAATTTATCTTCAATCTAAGCCCCAACTCTACTTCACATTTTTATTTCCTAGTTACAAGCCATGTGAAAAATTCTATCTGATTAAAAAAAAAAACGTTAATGACCAATGTAAATACATACTTTTTGGCATTTGCCAAGTAAAGTTTTACGAAAATGTGACTTCAGACTGCGAAATAATTCGTTTGGCGGTAATGCTTACAATTAAAATGATTTGTGTTCATCGACGCCTGGTGAATTCAATTCAGCGCTTGCAAAAGTAAATTTTATTTAAAACTCACTGCACTTACGTTAATAATTTCAAACATATTTGGTACGTTTACAAATTATATTACTAAAGCGAAGCTTTTGCTGATAAAAACATTGAAAAATGTGGTATTTGTGAACAATAAGTGCTGCAGAAAAGTTTTAATGCGAAAACTTGCACTTCACGTGCTATAAAGCGCGCAGAAAATGTTACCAACTTGTTATTCAGCGCGCTGAATATCAATTGAAATACCAATTAAGTGCAAAATTAAACTTTTACAGTTAAAAACTGCATTGAACGTAGTACCAGACGCGCTGAATATAAGTGAAAGTACAGAAAACAATGTAATACTGGCGCGCTTAATACCAATTATATGAATATAAGTGAAAATACAGAAAAAATGTAATACTTGCGCGCTTAATACCAATTAAAATGGCGGAAATGTTAATAAAATATTACACAGCGTGCTGAATATCAATTAAAACGCTTAACGTATTAATAAATGTGGTAAATATGCTTCATTGCTAACTGCTTAGAATACGGGAAAATGGTATTAATATATTATAAAGCGCGTTAACATATCAGAACTTGCTTTCAACGTTATATCAAGTTCGCTAATTATGTTGGAAGTACTGAGAAATGTTTCGGCATGCTGGAAATGCTATCAATTTATCATTAGGCGCGCTGAATTTAAATTACTGTTTTCAAATAATATTTTTTTTATAAATTACGTGATTTTTAAAAGTTGTCATAAGTTTATTGTTAAAGAAATGGCATAAACGTTCACAAAAATTGCTGGAGATTGCAAACAAGTCTTCATATAGCGCGCGGAATACCTTTTCTTTGCATTAAAAATTGTAAGCAGTACAATAATCATGATTATTACCTTTAAAGCCTTATAAAGAGAGTTTCAAATATTTTTTTATACCGCGCTGAATACCATTTCATTGCACCAAAGTTGTAAGCACTTACTGTTTCTATAACTGTGCGTATTTCGCTTTCTGAATTACCTTTAAAGTCTTCTAATATCTTTAAACTAGTTTGTATTTATTTATAAGTTACTTTGCTTCCAATTTTAAAATGTTATCTCTTTTTCTGATTTCTTAAAGAAATTGCAATGTTTTATGCCAAACCATAGTTTTATGCAAAGCGCTATGCGAATTGTTTTTTCGCACGCTAAAAATAACAATTCTAATATTATTAAAACAAAAAAATCGCAAATTTGTTTGTTGACAATTTTTCAATAAATAATTTTGCTTTTAAAATAGCTTTTAAAAAGCTCATACGAAACATTTTAAGTTTCGAGTTTAATTTTATTGTATTTAGTTTAAAAAGCAAAAACAAAAAGTGTAACGTTTAATAAGAAAAAGTAGCAAAAGAAACTAGCAAATCAAAAACACAAAAATATTTAAGTGCATATTAAAGTTTAGCATTTAAGTTAGAAGGTATAGACACTAGACAGAATAAGTATGTTATGAAAGGCGAGCAAAATGCAACTTTAAAACGCAAAATAAATTCACTTCAAGTACCTTTTTAGCAAAAAGAATATAATATAAAATAATTAACTAATTGCAAGTATAAAAAATATTGATTGCTCAGTTTGTAACGGCTGAGTTGAGTTAAAAAACATGATTATAAATTAAATATTTTTAATTGAAAGCTTTATGCCGCCTTTTAATTACCAATTTAATTGTTTACTATTACACTAATTGTTTATAGCGTATGAAAGTGAAAACGCAGCAAATCAAAATATAAAAACCAAAACAAAAAATGTGAAAAAACAATTGACAACAAAGTAATGGAAGAAAGTGTAGCAAATGCAGCAAACTGTTAAACAAAAGCAAATGTTAAAAGTGAATATTATTTGTTAGAGCGTTACTAAGCGAAGGCGTGCGTTTGTAAGCGTTGCAACTAAAACTACAATTTACTTAAGCCTCTAGACAAAACAGTAGTCTTAAAGATTATATATATATATACATTCATACATATAAACATAGAGAAATATGTTAAGTGATCATAAATGATAAGTGGTCATCAATGATAAATGGCAATATTAATTGTACGTTAATAATAATACTAGCATAATATATATAAAACACAAATACATATATACATACACACTTATATACACATACATACCATATAAGCATACACACAAACACAATCCAATTTTAGACAACTATACTAAACTAGTGTATAATGACGCCTAAACACCTAAATGTAGGCAATAAAAAATGTTGAGTTTTTACTGTATACAAAACACTTACTACAAACATACGTATGTACATTGTACATGGTGTGTAATGCTACATAAATAAGACAAACTAAAGATATCAAATGTGTGCAAGAAGTAACAAGCTATCACATATACATATAAATGCATATATACATACCGTATGGAAGCAAGAATGAATTAAAAATTGTAAATAATTACCAAATGAGTCTACCGTAGACAACTGTAAATGCTATGTATGTGTAAAGTTAGAAAAAAGCCGGACAATCCAAAAAGCTAAAAAATGTTTGAAAAAAAAAACAGAAAAATTTATGAAAAACGACGAATTCTTATATAAATTGATAGCGGAAAGCAGCCGCTTATTCCACGTGCTATTTCAAAATTAACCTTAAAAATTGAAAAAACCAAAAACCAAAAGAAAAACATTGAAAATTCTAAAAACCAAAACCCAACTATCAACACTCAATGTGTTAAGGCGCTAACGCTCGCAATTAGTTGGACTTGCTGGTATATTTTTTAAATGTAGTGAATCAGCAGTTGGACTTACTGACCTAATATATAGATTTAGTAAATCAATTTATACTTTCAGTTCAATAAAATTGTTTTTTGAAAAAAACTTGTCACAATTTATGTTTTTTTTACAGAAATTATATATTTGTTTTTTACTAAAACATTACTGTGTGAAAATGTAACATTTGAATATGTGTGAATCTGTTCTATAATCGTTTGCTGCTTAATGTATGTACGTAAATATGTAATTATGTAAACATGCTTAAATTTGTAACGTTTTTGAAGTTATTGTATTTAAAAAGTGCTTACAGATATTTTCCAAACTAAAAATATATTTAAACAATTTTGAAAATTGTGAAATTTATTCTAAATTTGTATTGCGATTTTCAATTAACACTGCAGGCGTATTTCGCTGTAGCTGAATTTAATTTTTCTTGAATTATAATACTGAAATTTGTAGTAAATGACATGCTGAATTCGTGTTTTATAACTCAAAATTTGTTTAAAGTTGTAACAGAGAAAAATCTTTATAACTGCGTAGTGCACATTATTGGGAAAAAATTGAAATAATCTGTAAGCACACGTTTCGTGCAGATTCCTGAGACGGCAAATACCAGAAAAAAGCGTTTCAACGCCATTGACAGCAATTCAGCGCGCGCTGAATGAGCTTAAAACAGTTTAAAATGTAGTTACACAAGTTCGCGTAATATGTACAGCATTTTTGAAGACTTCAAGTAACTAAATTATCAACAAAAATAACAAAAAGTGTAAGTAGTGACCAGCAATGTCACGAAAATGAGTTTCAACGCAATCGTCAGCAATTCAGCGCTCGCTGAATTAGCTTAAAACAGTTTAAAATGTAGTTATACATGTGCGCGTAATATGTACAGCATTTTTGAGGACTTCAAGAGACTAAAATATTATCGATAATAAGACGAAGTAGAAAAAAACGTTTTCATTGCTGTTTATGGTAATAATTGCTCACATAAAGTTTGCATTAGAAGCGGCTGATAAAGTGTGTCTTAAATTTCAAGCAAATTTCTCTAAACATTCAATAACAATATTATAAAAAATGCGGTAAAATTCTTTATTTAATTAAAATAAATCTAATTTTTTATTTCAATTTCCATTTCTACTTTCGAGCGCAGCGCCTTAACCTAAACATGTACTACTACAAAACAACAATTCTTAAGCCTACTCAATTAAGCCTTACTTAAATTTAGTGCTACTCTAAATATTTGATTTTCATTTTTATACACAAAAGTGAATATATGTATGTAGTTATATATGTACTATAAAAACATGTTTCTTATAATTAAGACTTAGATAAAGTTTTTATTTTAACGGTAAACCGAAAACAAATCAAATATTTAAGGCCTACTAAAGAAAAACTGCATGGTTGCATAATAATTTTAGAATTTAATTAGTTTCCGTAAGCGTTGCCAAACCTTTTTGAAACTTTTCTATGAAAAATTTGCCACAAATTTATACTTTATTAAAGAAAATCAATGTATTTTTTAAGTGTTATAACTTTGTGCAAAAGTTGAACAAATGAAAGCTTTTGCCACAAATGAAATTTCAACTCTTAAATCCCTGCAACCATGTCAGCGAATACTTACATGTATGTATGTATATTTTTTAAACTTAAGATGATGATCTTAAAATTCAACCAAAAAATACTTATTTTTTAACTTTACTAACACTTAATGATAAAAAATGCAAAACTTTATAAGAAAATTTGAGAATCTAAATGGAAAATTCTGAACTAAAGGAAAGTGCCTATATACATATTTATGTCATTATTATTAATTAATATTATATTATATTGTGAAATAACTCAACTTTAAATGAAATGCAAATGCAACAACATAAAACCCAAAACAATTTATACATACTTACATGCATACATACCTACAACATAAATATACATATACATATATTTAAATAATATTATTCTACATACAATTTCAATTGCAAATTGAATCAAACAAACAAACATACATACATACCTATTTCATACAAATTTATGTAAGCGATCAATTTAAGCGTTTTAGTAATATTAAATGTTTATGTCGATAAATATTTTCGAACAATTGAAAAATTAATATGAAGCAATTAAACTATAAATCGAAAAGCAACAAAAACAAGAAATTTGCTAAACTTAGCGCACCAAAAGCAACAACATAAAAACATTGGTAATTTCGGCATGTAGCGCAATGCGTAAGCTTAGTATGAAAAATGCGAAACAATTTAAATTTCGAAACGCAAATAACAGTAGTTTGATAGCATGTAAATTAAATGGCGAACAAGTAACATACTTATATACAAATGAAATGAGTGTAAACAGACAGTCCACTAAACCTCTAGAAGAGTTGAAACAAAAAGTTATCCTGTCTTATCAATATTTATTCTTTGTAAAAGAAGCAAATGAAAGTGCAAAGCCCATAATTTTTAACAATTAGTAAAAGATATAAAAAATTTGCCACGCTGTTTATACAACTTTATGCTTACACACACATTAATGGCATTTTTAGATTTACCAATTGCTAAAAGCATTTGTTTTTATGTGGTAAAGAAATTGTTGTTGTTAAACCTGTGAAATTCTGCGCTATTTGAGTTTTAATTTTAGAACCCAAATAATTTTTACGTCTTAAATGAATTTGTACACTCATAAATTATTATTTTTTTCGCTTCCTCCACAATATTGTAATTCAAGTATTTATTAGTTTTTTAATGTTAAAAAATTCTTAAAACATTCATTATGGCTAGCATTTTCAAATTTTAATTTCTTAAAACTTTTTTAAAGATTTTAATATTTTGTTTTAAAATTTCTGCTAGCATCAAAATTTTTTCACTAAATATTTTTAATTAATAATTTTTTTTTATTCTCTTTTAATTTTTTTTATATTTTTTAATATTTGTTTTATATTTTTTAATTTTTTTATATTTTTTTTATTCTCTTTTATTTTTTTTATATTTTTTAATTTTTTTATATTTTTTTTAATTTTTTATATTTTTTTCAAATTTTTGTAAATTTTTTTGTATTCTCTTAAATTTTTTTATTTTTTATTAATTTTTTTTATAATATTTGTAATTTATTTCTTCTTTTTATTATTGTTTATGATTAATTTTTATTTTATTTTTTAAGTTGTTTTGTACTTAATTAATTTACTTTTTATGTGCTCTTATTTCTTATTTATATTTTGTTTTCATAATTTTTTGTTATAATAAGTGATCTCTTTAATTTTGAAAAAACAAACAGGTTTTCCAAATCAAATTAAAAAATATCATCTACTACTTGCCTATATCAAAATCTTTATGTAAGAAAACGCCATGAATTTGTAATTGAATTTCCAAAAAAATCCAAACGTACATTACCAAATAGTAAGCGAGCTATGTAACTAGAACTATGACTAAAAATGGTTTCCTAATGCTAATGAATATTATCAGGACCGACCGAACTTCAGTAATACAAAAGAAAAAAAAAACTATTTAAAGAAATATAAAAAAAAAATAATTATAATACAGAAAATAAATAGAAAAGTATAATGCCAGGCTTTCATAACTTAATGCTAATGTAACTACAATAGAAAGAACACAAAATGCAAACAAATAAGCAAAGAAACATACCAACATTTCCCTTTGAGTACACTTGAGAACGTATCAGCAAATAATATTAAACTAATAAAACAAATTTAAAAGTAGTTGATAAAAATTATGCAACTCTGAAAATTAAAAAGGATAACTGCAAGAGTTTGCTAAAGATTTGTACAGATTTATAGCTAAACGTTTAATCATGACTGAGAAAAGTAATATATATAAATGTATGTGTGAAAGAATCAAAGAATGAATCAAAAGATCGGAGAAGTATCAGAATTAAGCAAATATTTAACTTAACAAAACTGTATTTAATTAAAAGAAACGTCATTATTTCAAAAGCCAAGAAAATGCAGCAGCTTTAAAGAAATTCCAAGCTTTCGTACACAAAAATGTATAACAATTAAATTGTGTTAACGCTGCTTATATTAAAGTTGCTCAATATTAAAAGCTATTAATTTGCTATATTATTTGCATCGGCATTAATTAAAAACAAGAAAATTGTTAAACAAAATAGTGATGAATTCGAATGTAAACAGTTATCGATTTAAAGAAATATCGATATGAAAATGCCTGCTTGCTATGGCACAATAGCAATCAGCTGTTTAAATGTAATTAAAGCCATGTGCTCAGTTAAAGTTATAGTCAAGCAAAAGTTTAGCTAACCACTCTTACGATTTTAAATAGTTTTTGTTTATTTAACGAATTATTATATTTAAAAAGTGAAGCAGAGATGCAGAAGGTATAAAACTGAGAAGCAAAGAAAACACCACACAAATGTAAGCGAATGTATGTAAGTTAGGCGCCCGCCAATCTCCATGGCAGAGTTAGGATTCGTAATGAAAATGGAAAACCAAAATAAATGAAATGGCTAGGAATGTAATATGTATAAAATAATAATTTAAACAAATGATACTGAAAATTAGCGAAAATTATAAATTTATTAAAGAAAAGAAAAAACACAAAAACTTAGCAAATGACAGTAAAGTAGGTATAAAAAAATGTTAAAAACAAAAAGAATACTAAACACGTAAAAAATGTAAGTATAAGTATAAGGAAAAAATATCACAGATATTTTTAGTGCAATATATAAATATATATACATATATATATATATGAAAAAACTATATTATATTATATTTGAGAAGTTTAAAATAATTATATATACAAACAAACAAATAAAGAAACAAAAATATATACTTACTAAATAGGGAGCTATGAGATAATACCGATCTAAAAACAAAACTAAAATAAAGAGACAAAGTTGAAAAATAACTTTAAAAATAAAGAAAATTTGTTTTACTTTGAAATTTAAGGTAAGTATTGGTAGGAATTTATTTCAGCTTTAATTTGCCACCTGTTTTATCAAAATCGGTTACATATTGAAAAAGTTATGACGATTACATCAATAAAAAATTTATTAAAGGAAAATATTTTATGAAAAAAAAAATTTATAAAAAAAAAATTTTATCAAAAAAAAAAATTTTATCAAAAAAAAAATTTTTATAAAAAAAAATTTTTATCAAAAAAAAATTTTTATCAAAAAAAAATTTTTATCAAAAAAAAATTTTTATCAAAAAAAAAATTTTTATAAAAATATTTTTATAAAAAAATTTTTATAAAAAAGTATTTTATTAAAAATAATTAAAATATACATAATTTTTCTTTAAAGTAGCGATTTTGCTAAAATTATCTTGAAATAACGATTTTCCCCATATACACAAGCTAAAATGCTAATTTGCATTAGCGTCATCCCGCTCAAATGCCGATTCGTGCATTTTTGCCAAACTCAAAAATTAACAGAAAACACCAGGCGCCCATAACGCAGCAGCAGGTGGCTGCCATGTTATTAACATTTCCATTAACATGCGCTGCTATAGCCAGAGAATGTTACGGAATAACATTAGCAGAAAATGTTAGTTAATAACATAGCAGAGAATGCTAAGGAATAACATTAGCAGGGAATGTTAGTTAATAACATTAGCAGTGAATGCTAAGGAATAACATTAGCAGAGAATGCTAATGAATAACATTCTGCAGTGACTGTAACAATTTCTGGTACCAGAGAATGTAATAACATTGCAGTCACTTGCTGCTGCATTGTGTACATGGAAAATCGTGATTTCGTGAAATTTTAACAAAATTGGTACTTTAATGAAAAATTCACTAGATAATTAATAATTATAATTATTTTTTAAATAAAACTTTTTAATAAATATATTTTAATACATTTTCTATATTTTTTAAATTTTTTATTGATGTTTTTTGAAGTCTTTTTATAAATCTGAAGAAAGGAAAATTTTGTAAAATATATATTTTTTTAATAAATACTTACTTTCTGTTCCAATCCATATGCAATAAAAACAACTGTTGTACTTTATTTTAAATGCCTTTTAAGCTTTTATTTATTTTCATGTATAATTTTCTTTGTTTGTGTAACATTACGCTTTTGTTTTCTTATTTATCAACTGCACGTTGTTGTATTTTAAATCGCTTATATCTAAAAATGTACGGTATGTGGTATTGTATATATTTAATATGTATGTATGTATGCATGTAAATCAGTAATAGTATAATTAATAATCGTATATAGTAAATGGTATGCAATGTATATGTATGTATAATATAATATTATTTAATATAAGGTATTATAAGTAAAATACATAATACAAAAAATTAATATATGTATGCATGTATGAAAATCGGCATTTAGAGCGCGCGCTTTTGTTTCATTTTTCTTTAAAGCATTTTCGATTTTTTCGAAACTACATAAGTTTGACAAGTGCTTTTTGTTTTTGAATTCAGCAGATGTAACGCATTTGGTTAGAGTTGCGATCATCAATCAGTTTAGCTTGGAGATCAACAACACTTTTTAAATTTATTTTTTTTTACTCAATTATGCGCTTCAATTTAACGTTTTATTTAATTGAATTTTTATTGAAGCTCGTTTTTGAGTTTATTTAAATGCAATTTTTGATATTTGTGGATATTTTTTAAGTTTTATAGGTAAACAAGAACTGTATGTTTTTCTAATTTGATTTGTTCATATATCGACTTTGTTGAATTGAATATTTTGTATATTTTTAAGCCAAAAAAAATTTAAAAAGTTCGTATTCATTTAAATTTAAATTTTCATATTTTCAAATTATTTTTTGACAATTTTCATATTTTTAAATGATTTTAAAATATTTAATTTATGGCATATCCATTCAATGTTATACAGAAAATTAATTTTTCAAGAAAAATATGAATCATATTATTATGTAAAAATGCCTACAAATGTATGACTAAGCTTGTGAACTTGCTTTAATTTCAGTTTTTTACATTTCTGACATTGTGAGCAAACATTTTTCTGACATTATTATTATTTTGATTTTTAATACATATCTTGTTTCTCTGTATATTTTATCACTACTACACTCTTTTCGCTACGCTCTAGTGCTACATACATATATGAAAGTTAATCTAGTATAATTATGTTGCAAAAATTTCTGTATGCTAAACAGACTTTTCATATTAATATTTATTTTATATGATTGCATTACATTTTCATTTTGTTTTTGTTTTTTTTTTTTACTATATTTATATAACAGACAAAAAATTTGCATTGCATTAATTTGACACACATAAAAAGTGCATTAGAATGTATTCATTGCGAAATGCATTTATATAACTAAATTAGTAAAGTAAATAAGCGAGAGAAAGAGAGAGAAACGCAAAAATTAGAATTATAATAAAATTTACATACAACTAAAGAAGAATGCACGCCTAAACGACTTATAAACTAGTGCAGCCATTAACTGCTACGCAAATGTGAAACAATTCCGAAACGCGCAACGCTTCGGTGGAATATGCGCTGCCAGTCAGCCAGCCAGGACCTACAAGCAGTTCGACACCGAAATTTGCTTGCCAAATATCTAGTATTATCAGTAATTTCAAAACATTTTTCGTCTGCTCCATGCGCTGCAGCTGGCACCCTGCAATCTCATGCTTGCAACCTTGCGCTCACTTAATACAATAAATCTGTCTTCTGCGCGCCCTCGCTGTACGCAATGGTGAGATCATCGTTCGCCGGTTTGATATACTGCAAACTCTCCGACTCCTCGGTGTCATCAGCGCCACCATTGCTGTTCGAAACGCCATTACTCTGTCCATTATGTGTAGCTGTATTGTTGACGGTGGTGCCGCCGTTCGTTGTGGGCGTTGAGGTGTTATTAAAGGCGTGATGACCATTACCGTTAGGTGCACGCGTTACGCCTAGTTGAAAGAGACTCTCGATGGGCGCTTTCACAGGCGTATAAAAACCAAGTGGTGCTGAACCTACATATAAACACCAAGTGGGTGGTTGGGGAGAGAGAGAAAATGAAAATTTGTAATTAGTAAAAGTAAGGGTAATATATACTTATATGTATGTTTGTCGTATTTAAAAATAACAAATTTTATAAGATGCTTTAATAAATATAAGTGATGGTAAGGTTAAATTGTGACACTTAAATGCAAAGGAATTTGGCTGTTGCTTATTAAAATGTTGTTGCATGTCACAGTGCGTTCGTATGGCATGTAGCATGTGTGAGGACTTGCTGACACTTTTATTGTTGTTGGATTTGTTTGCAAGATGATTTTTTAGCTAATATTATAAAAGCCATTCACCATACGGTGCTGTCTGCATGCATTAGAAAATGAAAACAGCTTATACCTTTTCATTATTATTACAGTTTCCACTACTACACTAAATGATAAAATATTAAAGATCACCAACCACCAGTCAAGCAAAGTACATATTAAAAAATCTACCATATCTTAAGCAGCTGCGGTTTTTAGGTCTACTGCTAAATACTTTCTATTCGTCTGCTTTGGTTTTGATTCATTTCTTCCAAGAAATTTAACGCGTATAAAAATATAGTTATGTTATAAATGAAATGGTTACATGTTTTGGTTTTTGAAGTTGTTTTCACTTAAATTGATTTAACTTGGTCATTCCCGAAAAAATTGTTTCAAATTGCACAATACCAAAACACGTGTTTTTGTGTACACAAGTCTTTGCTATCAGAGATATCAATAAACGATTAATATCGAGTTAATCGATAACAAAGTAAGTTCATTACGTCAACGTAAGCTCGCTTAGAATCAAGGAAAATTAAATCAAATAATTGTGATGAAATATATATAAAAAAAATATATGAAATTAAGAAAGCAAAATGAAAGAGCATATACAAAAATTTGGAAATTTGATAAAAATTAAATTTAGTTTATTAACAAAAAATAATAAATTTAAAAGTAATATTGAAATTAAATAAATACATCAAATAAATAATAAAAAAACATATTTTTTACTAAATAATTAAAAATTAAAAGTGTAAGATAAATAATAAAAAAAAAATAAATGTATTTAAAACAAAAAAATTTTTATTAAAATAATATTAATCCAAAAAAATTATAATAATAAAGATTTATTTATTAAAAAATGAATGAATAAAAAATAAAATCAATGAAAACGAACTTTAAATATATAAAAAAATTTTATTGTCTTAAAATTTAATAAAATATAATTAATTGTAAAAAAAATAACAAAAATCTATTTATAAAAAAAACCAAAAATTAAAAAAAAATATAATAAAAAATTAAATTAAAGACATAAATAAAAAGTCATTTATTCATTATTTAATTAAATAAATATTAAAAAAAAATAAGAAATAATAACTAAACAAAAATAAATAAATTAATAAAAAACATACATAGATGAAAAACTGCGGTAAAAATACAAAATTAATACAATAAAATTTAATTTAATTTATTAATTTTAAAAATACATAAATAAATAAAAAGTAATAAAAATACGTTAATAAAAAATTAAATTAAAAATTTAATTAAAAATTAAAATAATAATTAAAAAAAATTAAAATAGTAAATAAAAAAACACAATAATTAGAAAACAATAAGATATAATAATTAAATAAAAATAAATAAATTAATAAGAACATATATAATGGAAAAATGTGGTTAAATTAAAAAAAAATTAAAACAAAAAATATTTAAAAAAAATATTTTTTAAATTTAATTAATTTTTTTTACTTTCAATGTCACTATAAACCAGAGAAATGTAATTCCAAAAAAATATTAAAAGAAGTAAATAGCTCATCAACAACAGTTCAAAAATTGTATACCAAATATTATTTGTAAAAGTATGTCCGAAAAAAATGTATTCCGATCACTTTTAAGCGCATATCATTTAAACTTTCCAAAACATGGTACTAATTTTTCTAAGAAATTAAAAAAAAAACATCTATATCTCTATAGCTTCAGATTATTGGTGGTATTACCAAAAGTCCTCAAACAAAATATATAAAAATATCAATTATGTGTTCAATAATTATAAAAATATAATAGCTGTGATCTGTAGTTTATCGGGTTCTGCTGATATGATCAAGTAAGCTAACTTCTTTCTAAGTAATTATAATGTTTATAAATCGTCGTTGAAATCTATTATTCATAGTTCCAAGTATTTTCAGCTACCTAGCAAAGTTCTCTTTGAAACTAGCGTTGCTAAGTGATTTTTACAATTTCTACTAAAATCTATAAATGGCATGCAATACAATGGAAGTTCGTGATTACAAGACATACATTTTCTTATAGTAATAAAACTAAGCATGCAAATGAATTAGTATTAGTGACACATTACAAATATACATTTTTAAATTGTTAATAAAGTGTTGAAGACGAAAAATTGCATTTTTGTTAGTAATGGATAGTAATTTGCTTGCTAATGAGTAATTGTTAAATATAAACCGGTTAGTTACCTCAACTCAAACAGAATTTTCAAAACTGGCCCAACACACGTACACACAATTCGTAGTTTCATATTTTAGTTGAAAAAGTTAATTTTTTTATTTTCTATTTTTTATGACAGTAGCTCAACATTCACTACTTATTGCGCACATTTTTGCGTTTCGAATTCGAGGTTAAGCAAAAAAGTGGAATAGCAGTTGGCATTTCACGTACTTTGATCGGTTACTCATTACGCTTCCGCACATAACGTGAACGCGTAAACGTGCTTACGCCACGTTTAAGGTGTTGTGTGCGTTTATTGAACAGCTGTTTTTTATTTACCGTTGAAAACATTGCGAATTGTGTGTGTTGCTTATATATTTTTGTAATTCATAGCTTGTTGCAGGTTGCATTGTTGGTTGTTGACGCGTGTGTATGATTTTGTAAAGCATTAGCATTAATTAAACGTAAGTTATAGCGACGCATAATTGCATTATACGCGTTGTTTTTTTGTTTGTATTTTTTATTTATGTATTTTTAGTAGTATATAAAAAGATTTTTGGCAGTTTCAAGTAATATTATAATTTTAGGTGGTTGTTAGCAGTTTTGAGCAGATTTACTGTCGAGTACTTATAGTTAGCGTTTAGTATTAGGTAGTTAGCAAAGTAACGGTGCTGTTGGTGGTCATGTTGTTGGTTTGGTTGTACGAGTAGCAGACTTTCGAACGGGCGTACGGGCGGGCAGGCAAACAATTTAAATAGCTTTGGTAGTATTAGCGTTTATTGTTGTAAAAATTGATTTTTTGGCATTTACGGAGTTTCGTAAAATTTGTGTATTATTTTGTATACGTTACTTTGTTCAAATAAATGTTTTTTTTGTTTATTTTCGACATTTAATGTTAATCGTTTTTAATTCAACGCGCTTTTTCAGTTTAGGCACACTTATACAAACGCATTATAAATATTATTTCGTTAATTTTTATTTAATTATTTAATTTACATCTGCAAAAGATTCATAAAGAGTGAGAAAAATGTTTGATTAGGTTTTGAATTAGAGCAATAAAGGAGTAGGGTATGAAAATGCTGTCTACTCTAGGCATAAAAATCACAATTTCAAGCGAAATTCAATCAAATTGATAATTCTGATGTAGAATGTGGAAAAATAAATTGGCAAAATATTAAAAGCAAAAAAATAATATCTTTCATAATAATTTTTTCTTCCAAATTTAAAGAAATTAACAATCAAATCTAAATTATATAAATAAAAAATAAATAAAAATGCATAATAAAATGTAAAAAATAATAATAAATAAAATAATAAAAAAAAAACAATTAAAAAAAATTACAATTATATTTAAATTTATATTTTTCCATTAAAACAAATATTTATACAAGTTAATTACTATTAAAAAAATAGAATTAAAAAATAAACTAATTTAAAATCAAATCTAAATTATACAAAAAATTATTTAAAAAATTTAAATAAATAAAAAATAATAAATAAATAAAAATTAATAATAAAAAGTAAACAAATAACAATAAATTAAATAAAAAAAATCAGAATTGAATTTAAATTTATATTTCTCCATTAACACAATAATTTACAAAAGTTACTACTATAAAAATAATTAGAATTAAAAAGTGTTTTATTACTTTAAAAAAATTAAGTATAAAACATGAAAATTGCTTTCATTAGCATAATGGTTTATAACATTATTTATAAAAGTTAAATCATGTTTTAAAAAAATTTAATTTAAAAAAGTAATAAAAAAATAAATAAAAATAAAAAAACACTTTTACAGTTAATATTTTTTATTTTAAATTTTAAAAACTTCCTAATTGTTAAAATAAAAATAAAAAATAAAATGAAATTTTATTATATAAATATTAAAATTTTTCGTAAAATTTAGAAATTAAATTATTACAAAAAATTTTAAAAATATAATAAAAACTTATTAAAAAAATTCAGAATTAAGTTTATAAATGTAATTTTTTTCATATAAAAGTTAAATTATTAATACATAAATGTATTAAATTTTTTTTATTAAATTTGAAACAATTTTTAATTTTGTAAAATAAACGTAAAAAACAGCGCGAAACTTAATTTTTTAAATTTAAATTCCTCAAGAAATGTAAGCTTTAAAATTTATAAGTTAAATTGTAATTAAACAAATAATTAAAAAATACAAAAATAATAAAAAATTAATAAAACATAAATTAACTCATAAAATCGTATTTTATTCGTTCAAAATTTAAAACATTTAAATATTTTTTTAATTTTATAATTTTTTATTGTAATAAAAAATAACAGCTTTTAAAATAATTAATTTGATAAAATTTAAAAATTATGAATAAAATAAAAAAGTTTTAATCTTTAAAAATAAAATAAATTCGGAATAATTCCAGAATAAAATTTAAAAAATGAAGATTTGCTGGCAATTAACAGAATTAATTTTAATATTTGCTTATTATAGCATATACATACATAATAATCCATAATAAATTTTTTTTGTTTATGTATGTGTATGTATATCATAAACAAGTTTTCAAAGTTTCGAAAAATCAAATTGAAAGCAAAATAAATTAGCTAAATTTTGTATAAAAAATAAAAAAACATTAAAAAGATAATAACAAAAATTAAAAAAATATATAAAAAAAATTAAAAAAAAATTAGAAAAAAATATTAAACAAAACCAAAAATAAAAAGAAAATATAAAAATTAAAAATATATATTAAAGAAGTAAAAAAATTAAATTTATTATTATAAATTTTAAATTAAAAAAATATATACAAAAAAAATCAGAAAAAATATTAAACAAAACATTAAAAAGAAAATATAAATATAAAAAATATATATTAAAGAAGTAAAAAAATTAAATTAATTATTATTAGTCAATTATTAACAAAATTTTGGTAATATGAATTTAAAAAAATTATAATTCTTTTACCTTACTGAACCAGACTAGCATAATTTTTCTTAAATTAAATCGGTTTATATTCATTATGAATGCCTGTGCTCAAAATTGTGACTTTTTAACAGCAAATAATATTTTAGAAATTTCCAAAAAAAAATATTTTAGCTTATAAAACAAATCGGGTATGCTTTTATAACAAATTAATAATAAATTTTTTAGTATGCATTTAAAAACTTCATCAAAGAAAAACAACAACAAAAACTAGTGAATGATTGTGCACGTGTGTGTGTATGTACATAATATATGCTTGTTTAGCAGGTCCAGCGCCTTTAAGTATGCATGTTTTCGGAGCATTTTTGATTACAGTTGGTAATACCGTCAAACGATTTATTTACAGTTGAAAGGCAAAGTGTAGACGAGTTTTTTTTTACAGTTTTTTAAGCAAGACAACAACAACAAATTTTAGCGAAACTACATAAAAAATATAAGTATAGTATATACATACGTACTTCTATAATGAGAGGTTGAAAATGTTGCGATCGGGATTCTTTTTAAAGAATATTTAATGACCTTCACGTAAAGGACAGATTGTTTTCCATACAAAATACTATATAACTGGATTTTATCGGTTTATATAAAAAATTGTGATATTTTTATACTCTCTGACAGTTATCAAAATAATTTTATAATTTCATGATTTTAATAAAAATTAATTTTAGTTAAATATTAAAAAAAAATATTTTTTTTTATTAAAAATATACGTAATTATTGGCATTCTATTATTAGTTGAGTTATTTTCTGTATTAAAGCACATTACAGTCTATTAGGGTTTTATTTTTCCAAGCACATTATGTTACAGAATGGTGTGGAGATTGTATGCTTTCAAGCCCATGATGTTTTAGACAAATCTCGGGAATATGGTATGAAATGGAGTTATAATTTTTATAGCCTTTCACCATGATTGAAAAACATTTTTATAAAGATTATGGGGAATATGATACCGAATACCTCCTAAAGCAGCGAAAACTCTTGAGCAGATATCGATTGAAACAAAAACAAATTAAAGCGAAAAAAAACAAATTTGAATAAAAACATTGTTCAAATTTAGCTAACAAAGTCTGAAAGCTTCTTAAACCCGTTAATAATGATACAGGGTCGCATGGACCCGAGAGTAATGCATTAAAAAATTACTAAATTAACATTTGAATTAATTGGTTTTATTCTATTTTTAAATTTTTCATCCCTTATACCGGAATAAAATAAAATTATAATTATAAAAATGGGTTTAAAAATTTTAATTTAATATTTTAAAATTAAAAAAAAAAATTTTTCATAAAAATTTTATTTTAAATGATAAATTAAAAAAAATATTTCATTAGTACTTAAAAATTTTCGTTATCAATTTTAGGGACAACGTTAAAAAATTTAAACAATTTTTAATCACCAAATTTGGTTTAAAAATTAAATAAAAATTGTTTTAGAATTTACATTTTTTTGCCTTTACGTACTTCGGGTTCTACCATTTCGGTTATCTTTTGAAAAGCAATTTTTATTAAATTATAATCAACTACAAAGTCTTGTAATAAATATTATATAAAAAGGTTAAAATTTTTCAATTTATTCACATTTATTACACATTTTCAATTAAAAATTGAATATTTTATGAAAATTTAATTTTTAATCCAATATTTTGAGGTCAAATATTAAATCAACTTTAAATTTTCAAAAAAAAAAAAAATCAATTTTAAATTTAAAAAAAAAAATAACCAATTTTTAAATAAGAATCATGAATTGATTTTTTTTTTAAATTAAAATTTTTAAAATTAATTATACATAAGTTTTGGGATTGAATATTCAATTTTTAATTCCAACTTTGTGATAAAAATTTAATTTTCAAAACAAAATCAATCTTAAATTTTCAAAAAAAAAATTCTATTTTTAAAAATCGGAACTATAAATTGATCATTTTAAAATTTAAAAAATTTAAATATTTCTTTTTTTGAAAATTAAATTTAAAATTTTTTAATGCAAAAAATTGATTTTCAAAAAAATTTGTCAATTTATAATTCCGATTTTCAAATTTGATTTTATTTTATTTTTTTTTTTGAAATTTTTAAATATATTTTGTTTGAAAATTAAATTTTTGTTCACAAAATTCGAATTATAAATTAAAAATTCTGTCTAAAAACTGGAATTAAAAATAGAAAATTTATTGTTTGATCAAAAAATTTTGAAAAAATATTCGAAATCCTGCTTAAAAGATATCAAGATAAATGAATCGTTAACTCTAATAACTACTTTAGCACAATATTTCGCAATCGATATCTGTCAAATCGATAAATATTACCCACTAGCTTTCTACACCAAAGCGCATAGAAGTTTATTAGCTTACATGTTGTATAGCAAATATTAAAAGAAATCAAGAAAACTGAAAAGGAAGAAAACACAAAGACTTTACACATTATTTTTCACGAGTAAACAATTTACAAAGCAGGCTGACAGGCTGACAGACAGTTGGGCGCACACACACGAACTCAAACATAGTACAGGGTGTTGCCGGGTATGCGCGATCGCAGCAAAGTGGTAGAAGCAACTGGCAGGGAGAATGGTGAGCTAAGTGCGCCCGATGCCGCTGGTGACGGCGGCAAGTTGGCATTGGCAGAATTATAGTTGACGCGCGTTTTGGATGCGTTAGCGCTAGCATTGTTGTTGCACAGGTTTTGGTTGGCCTTAAATGGTGTTGGACGCAAATACTTGGCAGTACTGTGTTGAGCATTGCCAGCAGTTTTATAATTTATGTTGGCAGCTGCAAAGCTATTGTGGCGCGTGCAATTCGCTGCGGAAAATGATGAATAAGAATAGAAAGTGGTTGAAGAAGTTGAAGTGTGCGAAGAAGAAGAAGTGAGACTAGTATTAGTAGTTTGGTTGCTAATAATTGGTTGTTCGTTAAGTGTGGTTTGGGTGCAAGTATTGCTTATTAGTGTTGTTATTGTTGGTGTTATAGTTGTAGGTGCGCTAGTAGTTGTAGTAATAGTTGTGTTGTTCTTGTGTTTGGTGTTGGTGCAAACTGTGCGCGTGTGCAACGTGGACGGCAGCGCAACGGAGCTTGCGCTGTCTTGGTTGTTAGTTGTTGTAGTTATTGTTGCTGTTGTTGTGGTATTGTTTTGGCTCTCTGTGTGTTGCATACTATTTGCTTGCGCACTATTGGTATTTTCATAGCAACTAGCCTCGGCTAGCGTGATTGTGGGTATGGGATAGAAATAGTCTATCGCATCCTCGAAGCACTCATCGTCGGTCGAGGTACCGTTCAAACTATTACCGATACTTTTTAGCATTTCTTTTTTACACTTATTTACTGCAGTGGCAGCACTGGGCTTGCTATTTGCGATAACTACATTAGCGGGCGTAGGGGACGGACACACATTAGCGGTGGCGCACTCAGCGCGTTCACCGCCAGCATTGTTACCAAAAGAAAATGAGGCGCTGCGTTGTTGCTGCGTTGCAGAAGGTGCTACGAGTTGGCTGGATGCGGGACTGCCGCCGCGCTGCTTGGGGTTGACACCGCCGCCACAACGGAACTCATTGCTGCGCGTGCGCAATATGGCTTGCCCAGCTGCAGGCGCTGTTGCCGCAGCGCGTTCGATTTGTAAAAAGCGCGCATATTGAGGTTTATTGAGCACCGCAGGCGTTTTGCGTGGCCGTTGGGCGGAAGTGTTGGCGGCTGCTTCCTCTGTGGGCGATGTTTCGAATAATGTGTGGAACATGGTATATTTGCTTATAGGCTTTTTCGTGGTTGTTGTTGTAATATTTGGTTTATTGGCAAACGCTAAATTGTTAGTGTTGTGGCGTGTGATGCCGCCGTTGGCAGCTGTGTTATTACGTTTTAAGGCGGTAGTAGTAACATTTTTGCAATTAATTTCGCAAGCATTTGCACTTGCCAGTTGAAAATCGCGCAAAAGACTCGGCTGCGCGACGCCACGCATATCGAACGCAATAGGTGACTCTCCTGCGCTTACTGCTAATTTATTAGTTTCTATCGCCTTTGCTTGCTCCACTTTCTGCTGCGCTTGCTGCTTCTCCTGCTCTCCAGCCACTACTGGCTGATGTTGCCAATTTCCGCTTGTATGTTGTTTACGCATTTCCCGTTTGCTCGAGCCGGCTGCTGTTGTTTGCTGTTCTTCGTTCTTGCTTATTGCTTCCGTCAACGTTTTTATGTCTTTTTGCTGCTTCATTTCCGCCTCCAACTTAAATTGTGGCAACGCACTCGCAGGCGATGCCACCTCCTTTGTTGCCGTCGGCGCTGCGTGTGTGGGCTGCCGCATTATTACGCATCGCTCCAAACGCTTCACTGGCAGTGGCGGTTTCTGTTGAGCTACTGGCCGCTGCTGCGACTGTGCCGGTTTGCTTTTCTGCTGCGGCAGTGTCGTCAGTAGCATTGGCAACGGCAAGTCGGTGGGCCGTTGTGGCAACGTCGGCGGCTGTGGCGGCAAGCGTGCCGCAGCTGCGCAAGTTTGGACTGGTTCGGCGTGCTTGTCGGAATTTTCGGCGCGCGACGGCGACGGCGTTGGTTGTTGTGAGGCGTTGCATGCTATTTCGCGCTGTGCTTGCAATAAAAGAGTCTTCTCCGCCGAATTGGATTGCAGTGGCTCTGCGGATAAAAGCGCTGCTGGTGCTGCAACGCTCACGGCATTTTGCGCCTCTTTTAGTGTCAGCGACTGCTCCAGTTGTTGTTGAGGCGGTTGCTGTTGCTGCTGCTCCTGTTGTTGTTGTTGTTGTTGTGACATTATACCCTTGTCTAAAATTGGGTAATCTGCAAAAATTTTGTGCATTTTTTGTTTGTTCTATTTTCTATTGTTTTCTTTGCAAATATGAGAGAACTGGCTGTGGTATTGAGCGATTTTCTATTCATTGGCTTATGAAATCGAACAGTTATGTAAATTTTGAAAAGAGATAAATGCATTTGTGGGGATATTCGGAAAGAAAAGTATACTGATTTTGAAAACAAAGTCGAAAAAAGTGCGCTTAGAGTGGGTGTGTAAAAAGTTTTGACGGAATCTGTTTGTACTAAAGCGCGAAATATTTGCCAATTTCAATTTATAGTTATTGGGACACTATGATATATGCTTGAATTGTGTTTTTATATACACTAACAATGAAAGGATCTCTTAAAAGAAGGCTTAGAATAATATGTAAGAGAGCCCTCGGCTTTGTGAGACCTGAAACTCTGTCGGATTACATTTTTTCTAATCAATGTAATGATCTTTCGCACGATCTTCGCTAAGATCTAATTTTCATGACAAAATGTATAAATAAGCGGCCTAGGATCCTTAACGTTCTGGCTGAAAAATAATATCACGACGACAAAAAACCTAATTCCTTATGAGAAGGACGTGTTTGACTGAAGATGGGATAACATTCTAATATTCCACTTAGTTAATTATATGATAGGTATTCAGAGGTGACTAAAATTTGGATACTCAAACCCAGATTGTCGAAGTTGGAGCTTCTGCTGAGTAAAATCAACGAAGCATTGCGATTGAGTTGTATAGTACTCGCTATTAGCAATTTCCTGTCTATCTCAGCCATCGGAACCACAGTGTGGATATTTATTTCAAACTTAATTTTTCAAATTTCCTCTTTTTGTATGTCTTAAGATCAAAGGTGACTGAAATGTGGATACTCGAAATCTTGATAGTCGAACCGGATCTATCTAAATGAGATCAACGACAACCCACGATTGGACTAAATACTCGTTATTAGGCTATCTCAGAAATCGGAACAACATAGTGACTGCATTTTTGGATGTTGTCTTAATAGTGTAATATATCTGGAATCCCAAAAGATTTAAGTCATCTCCGAACGATTGTTGCACTCTAAACTCCAGGAGCGACCGCCACTATATATATGTATATATAATGTTGGAGTCATAAATCAAAGAGCCACTGTTTTTTTCAAAAAACAATCCATCTAGGGTCTGAACGGACGATTTACCGAGTTGCGATTATGGAAAAGAAAGCGCATAGGCGTAAAGGAAGGCTCATTATGAAAATTTCGTTCAGAAAAAATATTCTCGAGTGAAATTTTGAAAATTTTCCCAATTATAACCTCAACAAATTTAAATTACCAGCAGCCGAACTGCTTAGGATTGTGAGTTGCCAATATTGTTTTTACAAAGATGACCTGAAAACACTTTTCATGAAATAGAATGAATGATATTTTCAACTAGCAAAAAAATGAACGATTTTGGACGGCGGAAATTGTGTTTGGAAAAAATTTTCATTTCATGGAAACACTCAAAACAAGGTTGTATACAACAAAGGGGACTTTTGGTAATACCACCAACCTTAAAATTTTCAAAATTTTACGAAATGGTGTTGTTAGTATTTTCAAAATCTGTTTTTTCTTGCTAAATCTACACTGTTTGAGCTCATCGAAACAATCGAGCAGACAAGGCGGTAACTCGGCAGTATTGAGCGTATTATTGTCAACTGTAACAGAAGTGGCTGAAACTGAAGAGAGAGAGAGAGAGAGAGTAAAGAAATAGTGTTGCTGAAAACGTAAAGTTTTGCGTGCAAATTTTACTCGATGCTTACAAAATTAACCGAAATTGGGACACACTGACGGCAATTTTTTACATATTAAATTTTTACGTATTAAATTTTTTATATACGAAATTTTTAAGGGCGTTTTGATTTTAGGTATTATAATTAATTTTTTGGTGAATTTAAGTTTAATTATTTAATTTTATGTTGTTGTTTTGCTTTACTCAACTGTGTTTAACGAATTCGTCGCCAATTATTTGTTGTGTTGCGGCGTATTTTCAAAAGTATTGTTTATTTTTATATGATAAAAATGTCAATAATTTAAAAATTTCTTTATTTTAGTAGTGTTGTTGTAGTGTTACTAGGGGTACACAAGTGCAAAAAAGTAATTTTAGGTTAGAAGAGTAAGAAAACATACAAAAATAGGGGTAAAACCGAAAGCTGTTGGAGAAGTTGGTAAGATTGTAACTGTACTTTAGGAAAATCAAGTTGTCCTTACTCGATAGAAAACACAAATTATTGTAAAAAAGTTGTTAGAAAACATAGAAAATTCAATTTATGTATGCAAAAGAGCAGCAAACGAGACTAAGACCATGGTAAGAATGCAAACAAAAATATAGAGAGTTACTACAAACACTTATTAAGACAGTTTAACAATTAGAATAATAGAAATGATAACAACAAATAGAAATATACTTATGTGAAGAAGAAATTTAGTTGAACAAAGACGATACAAACAAACTAAAGAGAGACATTTTCATATATAATATTATCAAACAAACAAACAATAACATAGAAATGTAGAATTTTCTAAGGCAAAATTCAAAAAACAACAAAAAAAAAGAAACATTTATCAACAAACATATGTAAATGATTGTTGCATATGAAAAGCCAACAAATGTGATGAACAATTTTTCGTGTTTTCCTTTTTTTCTTCGTATGTATGTATGTTATTAATATTATTAGTTGTGTAATGGTTAATGACAAGTGTACAGCAATTAGACATTGAACTTTGAATCACTTACCTAATGGCAAATTCCCCAGTATATTTTTCGTTGGTGTATTTGTTGCGCTGCTGGCATTATTGGCGGGTGATGAGGTATTCGCCGGCGTTGGCAGTTGTATAATCTCATCAACGGCTACATGATGGTGTCGCGCTGGTGAAGAATCCGTTGTGTCATTTAATGATAAGTTCTCATAGGCGCCTATCAGCGCATCATTGCTGTAGGAATCGTCAATGATTAGCGATGCCTCAGAGGGATATTCAAAGGTAGAGGTGAGCGTATCATTGAATTGTACGCGGAACTGTAAGAGAAAGAAAGGAAAGAGTCGAAATGTTAAAAATAAGATAATAGTTTAAAAAATTAATTTTATACAGTTATTTTTTAAAATTAGTAATAAGCTTTTGAAAGAAAGGAAAGAGTCGAAATGTTAGAAATAAGATAATATTTAAAAAAAAAAATTTATACAGTCATTTTTTAAAATTAGTAATAAGCCTTTGAATTGAAAAGTATATAAAAAATTTAAAAGCATTAAAAAAAATATTAAAAAAAATACGAAAAATTAAAAAAAATTAAAAAATCAAAAAAAAAATAATAATAATAATAAAATAAAAATAAAAGAAATAAAACAAAAATGAAATAAATAAAATCAAAATACGAAAATGAACATAAAGAAAAGATATTAGAAGAAAATGTTATCGAATTAAAAAATTGGAAAAAAGTTTTGAAAAAGAATTTGCGAAAATAAAAAAATACATGTGTTGTTATATTAAAAATTATATCATAAAAAAAACGAAAAAAAAATTAAAATAAATAAAATTCTTAAAATTATAATGTATATCTATACAAAATTATAAAAACAATAATTCAAAAACAGAGAGAAGAGAATTTAACACAGGAAAAATATGAATAAGAACTTAAAAAAATTATTTAATAAAGTATAACAAATAAAAATGAAATTAAAAAAATTACAATTTAACAAATTAAATTAAAAAAAAATTAATATTGTATCTAACTATTATAAAAATAAAATTTGAAGAAAAAAATCAAAAAATATAACAAATCTAAATTAAATTAAAAAAACGTAAAATCTTTATATAAAAAAAAATGTATCAGCAAATTTAAAAATAAAAATAAAAAATTTTAAATATAATTAATATTGTACATATTTAACAAATTATAATAAAAAAAATCGAAAAATATTATACAAAAAAAAAGAAAAATGTAAAATATAAAAAAAATAGTATTATATCTAGCTATCATAAAAATAAAATAAAATTAAAAAAAAAAATTGGAAAATGTTTATATTAAACTAATGTATCAGCAAAATTTTGAAATAATAAAAATATTAAAAAAAAAACAATTTAATATTATATCTAACTATAAAATTTGAAGAAAAAAATATAACAAATAAACATTAAATTAAAAAAACGTAATATCTTTATATTAAAAAAAGTATCAGCAAACTTAAAAATAAAAATAAAAAATGTTAAATATAATTAATATTGTACATATTTAACAAATTATAAAAATAAAGCTTAAAAAAATCGTACTATCTTTATATTAAACAAAAAAAAAAAAATTGTAAAATATAAAAAAATAGTATTATATCTATTATAAAAATAAAATTCAATTTAAAAAAATTGGAAAAACTTAAAAATAAAGTAATGTATCAGCAAAATTTTGAAAAATAAAAATAAAATAAAAAACAATTTAATATTATATCTAACTATAAAATTTGAAAAAAAAAATCAAAAAATATAACAAATAAAACTTAAATAAAAAAATAGTTAAATCTTCTGTATAAAAAATTTATCAGTAAACTTAAAAAAAGAAAATTTTTAATATAAAAAACAATTTAATATTATATCAATTACAAAAAAATTAAAAACAAAATCGAAAAATATAACAAATAAACAATAAATTAAAAAAATTGTAAAATATTAAAATATATTAAAAAATGGATCAGCTAAATTAAAAAAATTGTAAAATATTAAAAAATAAAAAATCATTTAACAAATTATAAAAATAAAATTAAAAAAGCTCGGAATAAAAGTATATAATTATGAAAGGTAAAAAAAGAAAGAACAAAAAATATTAAAGAAGAAAAATATATTTCGTAATACTCGAAGAATTATGAATATTATAAAATGACATGCAAACATAAAATAACTTCGAAAAAAATAATAATTTGGAAAAATTATATTTCATTCGAAATTTAAAGAAATAATTTTTGTTAAACATATTTTAAGGAATATTATTTGGGCTTAAGGTGCTGTTGCAAATTTCTAATCATTTTACACTAATATTTTTTAGATAAAAATAGATTTACGACAAACATGTTTCATTACGTTCTTTTAGGCCCAACCTAACCTAACTTCTTATTTATAAATAATTTACTGTAGGGTTTTCCAATTAAAATACAACTTTTCTCCACTTATAGAAATTTGGCGATAACTTATGCAAAACTTGGCACGATTTATACTATAAATTTGTTTTTGTACATATTTAAAAATATTTCACATACTTATCAGTATGCAGGCAACAGCAATTTTGTACATTTCTTCCACACACAACATTTATTTAAGTCGCGATCTTAACACCAATTTGCTGTTACATCACAACACAAAAAACTTATGTAAATTGTGCATTGGCACTTTTACAAAGGAAAAAACACGTGCCGTAATTCGATTTTAAGTAAGTATGTATGCATGTAGTATGTTGAAAAGTGGGAACTGCAGAAAACTATTTATTTATAAGGCGCACAACCAAAGGTGTTGTCAGCAAATGGGTGAATTGTTATAAAATTGGAGCGTGTGACGAATTAATTTCGTTTGAGAAATGCAACAGTGACGAAATCTATACGTAAATAAGTATGTATGTATGTATGTCTATGTTGTGACTAGTAATATTGAAAAATAACACTCATTATTCAGCAATAAAAACAAATTTGTCGATATTTACATTCAAATGCACTTTGGCAATACTTAATTGAATGAACGAAATGCATTGCATTCGTTTGTACGAATTAGTTGTTAGCTGTGTGAGAAGCGGTATATTATAATATGCATGCATAAACATGATTGATGCAAGATATTTACCTATGCATGTACGTATTTGTGACGAAGATAAAGCGCACTTGAAATAAATTAATAAATGTTCGTACTTTTCTTGTAGCACTGTGATAAGTGGTATAATAGGAAATTATTAAAAGTTGTAATGAAAAAAAAAAAAACGAATAATAACGAGTAGCCATAAGAGCACTCTTTTATAAAGGCACATGTTCCACACAGCTCAGAAAGTGATTTTCTTGCAAAGTACTTGCCATAAAGCGTTCGTATAGTCACTTCTCTGGCAGAAACGAGAATAAATAAGTAATAACCTCGAAGTTTCATGATTTAAACCGAGAAATGTTTTTTAGTTAGCACTGGGACAATTAAAACTAGTTCGTTTGTCCGAATTTTCGTCAGTGACACTGAACTTTTTCAGTTGTGACATGTTTGAGAAATCACACACGAAAGATAACGTAAAATAAACGGTACTGTATTGGAAAAATTACAATGATAACTTCCTAAAAATAAAAGCAATCAAACTTAATGGCCGGCTTTAAATTTCATAATAAAATCAGTTTGTGGCAATTGAAATCTCACGTCCCCTATACCACTAATAATATTCACGCCCTCATTTTCAGCATATAATGGAAACTGTTGACGCATTTTAATCATAACGAGTTGACATAGGACGACTATGAAACCGGAAATAACACTTTAGCGCCTACAACAAAGACCAATGCAGCTTTATTATTAAACAGGCAGGGTACAAGAAAATATATGCACAAGTATGAATACTGGCAATTGACATACAAACATATGTACATATATAAGTATATATGTATCTCTGTGTACATATTTTAAATATTATGTTGTGAGCTTTTATTTACTCCAGCGCATATTTTGTAAAAATAGCACGAAAATCAAAATGTATAAGAGAATAAAAGTGAAAAGGGGCCACAACATGAACAGATTGCGCGCTGGAATTTCATTTCATTTTCATGCCCGGTTGGTCTCGTCTGTTTATGGCGTAATTGTCATGCGCATAGAATATGTGAAATCCGAGTAAACAAAATATGCAAAAATTTGTTTGCGCATATCGTTAGCGTTTGAAAGAGCAACAAAAACAAAAGTAGTGCGCCCCTCCATATATGTATGCATTCGAAGCAATTCCGATAAAAGTTCCCTTGCGTTTGATTGTGGGTTGCCTAAAATGTAAGCACGTCAGCGTATTTTGCTAATTTGCCTACCAAATAGGCATGTTAGAAATTTTGCTAGACTTATTTTTCATTTAACTGTCAATTACTAGCGAAAACAATAGATAGCGAATGTGACATACCGACACAAAAACCGATTGGGGTGAAACTAAAAGCAAAAGTGTTAGAAATGAAAAAATGTTATAGCTTGCGCTTGAGCATAAGCAGTATACTTTACAAATATATGATTGCAAAAAAAAAAAAAAACAAAAGTAGGAGGGTATTTACTTTACAAATAAAATAAAACTAAAAATATTTATCAAAAAAAAAAATAAAATTATCAAAAATAAAAATTTATATCAAAGTGAAAATAAAAGTAGAATATGATCGGACGAAATCAAAATGCTCGACGATTGGAATTTAAGTGTGCCCTGCCCAATCCACAAAAAAGGAGAGAGGATCTCCTCAACATCACATATACGGTTATATTGAGCGTACTGTGTGAAAGATTAAAGACCACCGTCAACAAACTGATTGGACTTTGTCAGTGTGGCTTTAGATCTGGAAAATCTACAATCGATCAGATTTTCAACATGCGCCGCGGCCACCTCTTCGTCGGAATGCCGCTATATCTGAACTTGGTATAATACGGCAGTGTAAGCTGACGTTAAGCAACACCAAAACCTCTGTTAGGATCGGGAAGAAGCTCTCTGAGTCGTTCGATACTAAACAAGGTTTCAGATAAGGCGACTCCAAAGCAACTTCTTCAATCTACTGCTGGAGAGAATAATTCGATCTGCAGAGTTGAATCGAGAAGGCTGCTGGCGTACGCCGATGATATTGATCTCATTGACCTTACAAACCGCATCGTTAGTTCTGCTTTCTCCAGATTGGAGATAAGGAAGTGAAGCGTATGTGTCTGGTTGTGAATGCGAACAAGACGAAATATCTTCTGTCATCAAACAAACAGTCGTCGCACTCGATACATGGCTCCCACGTTACTGTTGATAGTCATAACTTCGAAGTCGTAGATAATTTCGTCTATCTTGGAACCGGTATTAACAGCAGCAACAACGTCAACCTCGAAATTCAACGCAGAACTGGTGCTACTTCGGACTGAGTAGGCAATTGAGAAGTAAAGTCCCCTCTCCACGAACAAAGGCCAATCTCTATAAGTCACTCATCATCCCCGTCCTGCTATATGCAGAGTCATGGACGATGACAACATCTGATGAGTCGACGTTACAAGTTTTCGAGAGAAAGATTTACAAGGTTATGGTTCTGTGCGCATTGACAACGGCGAATACCGCAGTCGATGGAACGATGAGCAGTACGAGATATGCGACGACACTGACATAGTTTAGCGAATTAAGAGACAGCGGCAACTCTGGCTAGGTCATGTCGTCCGAATGGATGAAAACACTCCTGATGTGAGAGTATTCGACGAAGTAACCGCCGGAAAGAGAAAAATTTCCACACCGTTGGAAAGACCAGGTGGAGAAGGATCTGGGTACACTTGGAACCTCCAATTGGCGCCAAACAGCGAAAAGGAAGAACGACTGGCGCGCTGTTGTAAATTCGGCTAGAACTTCGTAAGTGATGTCTACGCCAATAAAGAAGTAGATATGACACTTGTCGAAAAGACACAATTCAGAACAACAAGAATAAATCACTTGCAATTTATAATAGAGCTAAAGTTATGTAATGTTTAAACAACAATACAAATTAAAAAAAAAAAAATTAATTAAAAATTTTATAGATAACATGATTTACGAACACTTGTGGAATTCCCTTTGCGGCAAATAGATACTTATATGCGATTTTAGATATGATATATGGAACGTGCTGATAAAATTCTATTTAAAAAAACTGCTTAAATAAATACCAAAATGTTGAAAAATGAAGTTACGCTATCAAACTAAAGGGAACAGTCATCATTTACGTAACCAATTAACAGCAAATGAACTATCTAATCTTATAAAATCACAGATAGTAACGCATATTGTTTGATAAAGTCTCTAAAATTTGGCCACTTTGCGTGATAATTTATAGTTGAAACATGCTGTTATAAAACGGTTTACACAAAACAATACACATTTGAATAATGTGGCCTCTTAACTTTCTAAAGAAGATCGTTAAGAGTGTTTGATAATTGCGGCAAGCTAAAAGCGCTAAATAAATGGTTGCCATTCTTTTAAACTATACGTTAAAATTAAATATAATAGAGACAAATTAGTGAACATTAATTTCTAATATTGTAGTTGTTGTGGTTAAAAACCACAAACATACTTTTCACTTAATTATTTTTAAACGAATATTTTATTTTTGTCTTTCTTTTTTGAATTATATTCTTTTAACACTTAATGGTTTAGATGAAAAATGAATCGTGTTGCAAATAATTGTTAGTACATACATATGTACATGCCTCAAGAGTAAGAGTGATAGTAATAGTGACAGAGAGAGAAAGAGAGCGAAAGCGTAAAAGACCGCAAATTAATGAAGTTCATTCTACTTACCGTTGCTTCTTTGGATTTCTGTCGGATGCTTGACTTTCCATCGATCACAATATTAGCATTTTCGAATTCAACATCGCAGGGTGATGGTGGGCACATAGAGAAATCATCATAATCCGAGTCTGTTGAAGTTTCCAATGAGAGATCACCAAGTAGCACGAAACCAGATTCATTTGGCTGCAAAAGAAATAAAGAGAAATTGAAACATAAGCGTTTAGTATGCAAACATTTAAGAAAATAATGAATTGAGTAAGAAAAATTACGGCAATAAAAAGAAAATTATGTGGCACAAAGACTGTTTTTATTATATGACTGCTTACAAGACAAACAGCGTTCATTTAGTTGAGGTTATATGCGCCTATATGCAATCATTTATCAAGGTCGTGTCGTTGACATTTTTCATACCATACATACATACAATAATTGCTAAAGCATACGCCTTTGAATGCTTGATCAAGCAACGTTTGCCACAAATTGACACTTGACTTTGTTGGCGGCAATTCACAGCTGACACAAATCATGACAGCTGGCCGGTTGTTGATATAACAAATGCGAAAGTACTAATGGAGTAAAAAATAAGGAAAAACAAGAAAAACCCGAACTTAAGTCATAATACCCTTCACATTTAAAATAGTTTACCATACAAGAACTTGATTTTGATCGTTCAGTTTGTATGGCGCCTATATGCTTTAGTGGTAAGGCTGAGCTCAGGCTACTACCGGGGTCACAGCTGGCAGATAGTGGTCTAGGCAGACCGCTAAGTAGGTTTGCTTCGAATAGTAATATGCAGCCCCCGACCAAGAGCTGCTGAAGAGGAGGGTTTGGCTAAAAACGCCTCACGCTCCCAATGAACCTCCCGCGAAGAGGCGAGGAGATGCCGCCTTTAAATAAGCGTCCACAACCCCCATCGGAGTTGCAGCGAGGGAGAACCTACCCACGAGAGGGAGGCAAAAAAGCGACGAGGGAACAAAACAGCGACCAGCACCCAAATGTGCACAGACGACGAAGAAAACCCTGGGCAAGCGCCCATCAGAATCGAGGTCAGTAAGATTCTGATTATGGAGTACTGCAAACCCGGAACGGATTAATTTGACAAAGGGCTGGTGAGGGCGGTATTCTATCACCTCAGTAGGTAAGAGTGACATCTTATCGAAATGGCTGGCAGTTTAATACTGTTCTCACCTTCGTCTCGTTAAAACTCTGGCAGGTCTTCAAGTACGTTCAATGCACGTCGCCATAATTTTTTGATCGTACAGGTTCAGTTGGAGACGCGCTCCTGATTCGTACCTGGCTCTAAACATAAGCTCCCATAAGGACTGGTTCCAACCCTTGCGTGACCTCCCTGCTTGCATAGAGAACCATGGGGTTTATAAAGAGCAACTGTTACAACGTACGGAGATAGCGGAGACCCATTAGAATAAAAATGAATGCACTACAATAACAACAAAAACCCTAACAGAAGGAACAACAAAATAAAGATGACCAAGACGAGGAATACGGGACCATGTTCCGTAGAAGTAGTAGGATCCTTAGATCCCCAACGCTCACCATCACTCCTAAAGAACCTGAGAAAACTGGAGAAAAGATAGTCCCAAAGGAAACTCCAGCCACACAAGCACCACCAGCCCATTTCGTGAAGTCATATTGCCAAATAAAAAAGATTTCCATAGAAGGGCCGACAAACCGACTAGTAAACAGACAGTCGATATATACTTTCTAAGGTCTCCGAATTTTCCTGCTGATTGAAACAAACTTCATGGCAAACTCAATTTAAACTGGACAGGGTATAGAAATAAATGACTGAAAGCGTGCAGTATATAATGCCTATGACAAAGGCGCACAATCGGTCCAGCGGCTGTGCACTTTTGCAAATATTTTTGCATACATATGCAATATATACATATATGCTATGTAGACATGTGCTCACATAACACTTGCTATATATTTACGGACTTAATATCGTTTTTGCACACACCACTGACGCGAAACTGTTAAATTGCATTAAAATTGTTGTCTGAAGTGCCGCTTAGTGAGACGGCTTTGCCTGCTTGAGTTTGGTGCCCTTCTGTGCCAAGCAGCGCTGATCAGTGATCTTGCGCGCTTGAGCCTCGAGATCAAAACGCCAATCTGACATATGGACATAGCAACCTTGCATTGTTTGCAAGTCTTTTTTCCCCATTTGAATTTTGAATAGTAGCAAAGTTAAACCATAACTAAGTGCATTACAGGCAGTCAAGTTGGCCGTCACTCAGCTACTACAATGTGTTATAATTATATTTATGCGAAAAGATAACAAAAAAAAAAAACATTGTTTGTAGAGTCAAGCTCGGTTAACGCTCAAGTATAGCAGGCGTTGACTGACTTGAGGCGCGCTAACAAAGGCAGTGATCAGGCGTGCGCATGCTCTAGTCTAAACTAGAAGTTTGAACGGGTTTATATCATATGTATGTATGTACATAATTATATTTATATTTAGAGGCGTATGTAGCTACACAAGCGTGTTGTTAGCTACACTCGCAAGTTTAACGATCTCTGTTATTTAGTTGATCATCACGCCGATCTTGGCTTGGGAACGCCAGCGTATAATCAGGGCGACAAAATGGGAACAGAAAAATGAACTCAAAAAATAAATATTAAAAAAAGTAAAAACAATGAGCTTTAATTGCCTGTGACACAAAAGAAATGCGCGGTTGAGGCTCAAGCAAGATAAATATACAATATAAAATACGGAAAAATAAGGAAAAAAGTGCTGCGAGTAAGAATCAAAGCGTAAGCAAGGTCAATTTATAAATTAAGCTTAAGTCGGCTTTGTCTGGTTTAAGCATGAATTTTTGCTCCATTAACAATTGGCGTTGAACGCTGTAAACAACAACGAATTTATGTTTTGGGACTGCAAATGCTGAAATTATGCAAATTTCGAAAAATTTATTTCAAATGCAATAACACTACAATTGGATGCGTAACGAATTTCGTGCGAATTGATGTAAGGTAGCAATTTTTGATATTTTTTTCGTTAAGTATTATTTTTTATATATATTTTATATATTTTTTGTTTTTAATTTTTTTTAATGCACAACTAATTTAATTACAAGCATTCATTTATTATAAAAATGAAAATTAACGTTCTGTAAAGAATGTGTTTCACGCGCTTCGCTCAACTCAACAAAATCGGCATACTAAGCGTACTAATCGCAACACTATCACTCATCTTGAGACCCTGCATTCATTAATGGATAATATTCGACCTTCCCAAGCGGCATCGCTTCGCTCTAAGGGCTCTTGAAAAGTTCCAAGAAGATTCGATGATTTCGAGCCAAATTTTGTTCAACGATGAGACTCATTTCTAGCTCAATGGTTATGTAAACAAGCAAAATTGCCGCATTTGGAACTAAGAACAACTTGAAGAGATTCAATACTGCATTTGGAACTAAGAACAACTTGAAAAGATTCAATATTTGCCATTTCATCCAGAAAAAAACAGCGGTTTGATGTGGTTTTTGGGCCGGTGGAATCATCGGTTCATATTTCTTCAAAAATGATGCCGGTGAGAACGTAACCGTTATCGCGTGGCGACCGATTATTTGATGACTGAAATTGAAACTCGTGATCTCGGCGACATTTGGTTTTAACAAGGCTGCGCCTCTTCCCACACAACGCATCAATCAATCGATTTATTGAGAGAACACTTCGGTGAGCAGATAATTTCACGTTTTGGGCCGGTCGATTGGCGAACAAGATCATTCGACTTTTTCCTGTGGGGATATGTAAAGTCTAAAGTCTATGTGGACAATCCTGCTGCGATTCAGGTATTGGTCGAACGAGTTATCGAAAATAGAACTCGACGTATGGGCCATCTGAGGGTAGCCGCAGCCAACATTTAAAAGAAATATTGTGCTCTTTCGAATAAAAATAAACATTCCTCATTAAATTTGAAGTTTCTGTACTTTTTCTTTAAGAAAGTAGAGAACCTCGAATTGTATCATCTTTTACTTATACCACAATTCTACAAATGAGTTTTTAGCAAAACAAATCGGATTGAAACGTTTCAATAAACATTTCAATTAAGGGGTTAGGGGTAGTTAGAATTTTCAAAAAATTATTATTTTTTTTTTTTGCATTTCCGTTAAGTGTAATATCTTAAAAATATTCCCCGAAAATTTCACGTTGAGGCGATAATTAGTTTTTGAGTTATTCTACAAATAACAAAGAGAGCTCGGGCACTTCACAGCGCTAGTGTGAAACTTTAAACGCGTTTTTCTCAAAACTATGTTTTTTGAATCGGTGACAACTGTAACTCGAAAACCGTTCAGTAGATTCTAATGAAATTTATACAGCTTTTAGAATACATAATAAACTCGGGCCTGATCGAAGGATTTTTATTTTTTTCGAACATTTCGATTTTTTAAGACCAATTAATTTGGTTTAATTTGGTTTAATTGATTTTTTCGCAAAAATTTAGAAAAAAGTTTTCTGAGGCCGCCATTTTGTTAATTTTGAAAACAAAATAAAATCCTTCGATCAGGCGCGGGATTATCTATTTATAAAACTAATTTTTTTTGTCCGATTGTTTTTAGATGAATCTCCAAGGACTTATGCTTGTCACCGCAAGTACCTTTTTTGGAACAGGGTCAACACAAACAACTATAACTTTGGAAATTAAATTTTTTTTATGTAATAATTTTATTGTTATGTAAACTTTTATAAAAAAAAAAAATAAATAAAATAAAATTTTTTTTTTTTTGAAATTTTTGAGACTTCAAGTCAAGTCAACACATCCTATAATAATGCCATATTACTACTTTTGTAAAATAACATGATTTAGTGCAAAAAAAAAAAAATACTGAAAACTCTAATTTTTTCGTGCCTCTGACTACCCCTAACCCCTTAAGTCAAACTCGTAGATGTTTGAAAAATAGTAGGAACTATCATTTTTTACAAGCATTACCACATCAACACAAATACATTAAGCAACAATATTGACAACTAAAAATTACTGTTAGCTGTCATTTACTGCATTTTTGACATGAGCTAGTAATTATGTTGTAAAAATAATTACATACTTATATTACTAATATCAACCAAACCAGCAGTAAATATGAGCATATACATGCATACATACATACATATGTTTACTTATGAATACATATATAATAAGTCTGTAATACATACATATGTATGTATAGTATGCGCATAATTCCGCATACTCGTACATGTAAAGTAAGACATATGCATACATATGTATGGCTAGGCTAAGAGCTCGCAACACCCACAAACCGCTGCCGTAGTAGTAGAAAATAAAAGCATAAAAGAGTGTTGCCAATAAGTAGCGAAAAATAAGAGTTTGCAATTAAGAAATTACCTACTTAGTAGAGTTACACGTGTAAGCGCTAGTACAGACAAGACATGCCTAACATACTATATAGTAGAAATGCTTAAGTAGTGAAGTAGTTAGATTGTTAACCAACGAACTTCATAAATTTTATCTTGTTGCGCTACAAAGTAACTGTTAAAGCACACGAGATACAATACAGTATTTGAAGAATGTGCATTGGAGCTGCAAGAGTTATGTAGTTGAGGCAGTAGGTAAGCTTTGAATGCATGTGCATATGCATACCTTATATGTATGTATGTATTATTGGGTGTGTCATTTCAGGCAACTTCTTAAAAACAAAAGATTAAGAACTAGAAAAAAGTTAAAAAAGGGACTTTTTTAAATTTTGTGTGCATAATATAAATATTAAGAAGCAGCAAGAAGATAAACAATCAAAAACTATATAATACCCTTCACAAATAAAAAAGTTTTCCGTACAAGAACTTGATTTTGACCGCGCAGTTAGCATGACAGCTATAACCATAATGATGGTCCGAACTGAACAATTCGTTCGGACATTGTACCGCTATCTTGGAAAATTTCCATGTAAAGATATCTTGTCAAATAAAAAAGTTTGCCATACAAAAGCTGCAAAACTGATGCTAGTCCGAACTTACATGTGACCTGGTCTACGGAAAGGGGGCTTAGGTGTCAAAAAATCAATTTTTTTTTTCAATTTGTTTTTATTTTTAATTTTTTTTTTCGCACGTTAGCTCCCTTTCCGTAGACCAGGTCACATATACAGACAGACAGACAGACATGACTAATCGACTTTGCTCGTCATTTTGGTTATAATTTCCTCTAGGGTCCACGCTGTTTTCTTCTGGATGTTAAAAACTTCGTGGCAAACTTATTATACCCTGTTCAGGCTATAGTTACACACTCTAATTTGTATGTATGTATGTATGCATATTTACCGCTTGTATGCACTCGCGCTTCACGGTCATTTTACAGATTTTACGGTAGCGCAAATTTTCAGTTTACATTTTTGCAGTCTTACTTCATTCAGGCGCTTTTTAGGCTGTATGCACTTATAGATAATATACAATATACTATATATACATATATGGTAGATATATGTATACATATGTATGTATGTATACATAGTGTTGCACGACTTTTGCCGGCACTCGATTTTTAAATAGCGTTTTTTAGATTATTTGTTGCTATCATATACGCTTTTCCACCGTTTTTTATTGATAGCAAACGAGGCACATTTGGGAAAACCTGTTAATTGTTGAAAGCCATACAAATGCATTGGCAATCACTTAAAAAAAAATTGAATTTGTCTATGACAAATGAAATAGTGGCAGCAAAATTGAATAAAAGCTGCAAATATTACGCTTTTAAACATTTATGTATGTATATACACAATATTACTATTTTTTGGAATATAAAATGTGTCTGCAAATACAAGAAAATCCAGAATCCAGTAAACATTTTAGTGATTCAAGCATTATCACAAAACACCAAACTATCGATTTGGCTTTTTATCGACTTTTGCATATTGTGTCTACTTTCAATTTCTGGACTTTGTACTTTCGGCCACAGTATTTTATTTGCCATCAATATGCACCAAGCACCGCAACCTTCGTTCTATACCGTTATTGCGGGTTGTGAGCGCCAAACAGCTTGATGCGCTACGTGAGAATAATACTTATGCATGCAACAAACCGCAAAACAAAGTGCAACGCTGAAAAGAATTCAAGAAAATATGATGATGGCACATTGCAAAAAGCAATACCTACCTATAAAAAGCGAAGAAAAAAATCAGAAAACAAATGAAAACAGTGGCAACATATTTTACAGTTTTCCAACGATCCAATTGAGATAGCGAAGTGCATACGCTGAGTACTTTTTATCAAGTATGGAGTTGTTATGGCAAGCATGTGTTTTGAATATGCAGACGTTAAGGTAGCGTAGAACACAAGTGCATTGCGCCGCCACTCAGCAGCAAGGCAACTTTATTGAAGATAAATGTTTAGTGAAAATTTATAGGCGAAACGCGAGCCAAAAACTTTACGAGGCTACAGAGAGTAGTAAGGGTAAATGAATTTTCCGCGCGGCGAAAACTAGTAAATTTGGAAATTTAAGGTTTTTTTGGAAGTTTAAGATATTTTTTGGAAATGTAAGACGCTTTTTGGAAATTTAAAACCGTTTTTGGCAATTTAAAATATTTTTTGGACATTCTCACATTCTTGGAAATTCAAGTTAAAATGTGAAGAAATCGTTTAAAATTACCTAGGCTGTACTAAATTTAATTGAAGTAAACCGAATTGCGTTGCGTGCGAAAAGTGCGTGAGTCGTAAATTAAACCTAAGCGTAGTTATAATTCGCATATAAATGTATCAATATAATTTTAATTAGCGTTTGAACATAACTTAAATAATTATTTCCGTAAACAATACGAGATAAAATGTACAAATATTTTTTTACTTTTTTGTAAAAAAAAAAATTATATATAATGTCAGTTCCGGCATATATTTGTGTGCACCGTTATTTTGAGTAATGTTCACGCTCATCTGACTCACTTAAATATATAAAAGCACATATTCACTTCAAAATTCTACAGCAAAAATAGTTGAAATCGGCGCACGCAACTGGCAATTATGTTTAATTAATTGTATATTTGTACATAAATATTTACATTCATGCGTTGAACAAGATTAATGTTAAAAATGCGGATTTTCATTACAAAACAATATAATAAAATATTTTTCATACAGAAATTTGTTTTAGATAAGAGATTTTGGCATAGTCTGTGGCCAGCCTTATGTTTACAGCGAAATCGATAACAAACAGATTTCAATTTGATAATCAAATGTGTAACAGCTGCTATTAAATGTTAATTTTATATTTTCAAAATCAACTAAAATTGAAAAGTATGAAATCAATTTTGCGCGCCTGTGTGTGTAAATACTAAAACATGGAAAACATGACAAAATAGACAATGAAGAACAATATAATCATACATATATTTGCTTCTAAATAATTGCTGATGCTTGTAAATGTAGTTAGTTATACCCTAAACAGGTTATGTTAAGTTTCTCTCCAAGTTTGTGACATCCAGAAGGAAACGGCACCTGTGAAGGGTATTATGTCTTCTGTATATTATTTAGCAGTACATTGGTAGCCGAATTATTTAGTAGTCCACAATGCGTATTGCCAGGCGAAAGTTTTTTTTGCAAATAAATATGTAAACAAGCCATATTAGTTAGCAAAATAAGAAAAGTAGCTAAATTTTACTCTATTATGTACCACAATACTTTAAATTCTTCCATAAATAGTAATTACTATATTTTTGAGGTCAAACCAGATTGGTGGGCAACATTTTTTTCAAAGATGCTGTTGGACGCAACGTTACGGTGAATGGCGATCGCTATCGTTCGATGCTAACAAACTTTTTGTTGCCAAAAATGGAAGAACTGAACTTGGTTGACATGTGGTTTCAACAAGATGGCGCTACATGCCACACAGCTCGCGATTCTATGGCCATTTTGAGGGAAAACTTCGGACAACAATTCATCTCAAGAAATGGACCCGTAAGTTGGCCACCAAGATCATGCGATTTAACGCCTTTAGACTATTTTTTGTGGGGCTACGTCAAGTCTAAAGTCTACAGAAATAAGCCAGCAACTATTCCAGCTTTGGAAGACAACATTTCCGAAGAAATTCGGGCTATTCCGGCCGAAATGCTCGAAAAAGTTGCCCAAAATTGGACTTTCCGAATGGACCACCTAAGACGCAGCCGCGGTCAACATTTAAATGAAATTATCTTCAAAAAGTAAATGTCATGAACCAATCTAACGTTTCAAATAAAGAACCGATGAGATTTTGCAAATTTTATGCGTTTTTTTTTTTTAAAAAGTTATCAAGCTCTTAAAAAATCACCCTTTAGTAGCCGAATTATTTAGTAGTCGACAATGTGTATTGCTAGGCGAAACTTTTTTTTGCAAATAAATATGTCACCAAGTATTACCATATTAGTTAGCAAACTAAGAAAAGTAGCTAAATTTTACTCTATTATGTACCACAATGCTTTAAATTCTTCCATAAATAGTAATTACTACATTTTTGAGGTCAAACCAGATTGGTGGCCAACATTTTTTTAATTTGTGAACTAAATTAAAAAGGCATTTAAAAATCATTAGTTTAAATACCTTTAATGTTACCTGCAAAACAATCAGAAGAAAGAAGTAAAATGCAAAGCATCAACCACAAAAAAAAAAAAAAAAAAATGACACAAACATTAACAAAATCAAAACCAAAAACTTTAAAAAGTATTAATAAAGAAAATTTCAAAGAAAAGTTTCGGTAGGTCACAACTTTCAGTTGCGTGTTATTAGCGAAAAGAAATTTGTACATTATAAAAACAAAAATAATTTAGCAAACCGCAAGTCATATGCTTTCTATGCACTCTCTTATGTAGATATGTATGTATTTCTGTAGCTCAGTAAAGTGTAGCCGAAACGTGTTTGGGCTCATTAGCGGAACAGCTGACACCGTTTTTAATCGACACGTGCGTAAAGATGTAAAAGCATGATTTGCCATATTTACAGATATTTTGCAGTATTTCATACTATGCATTATCTAGAGCAGACTTGAAGTATGTACTAATGATTATACTATGTTGGTCAATTTTTATTTTAGATATTTTGTTTATTTTTGTAATTTTAGAGCAAGAAAGAACTTGAAGTATGTACTAATGATTACAATATTTTTTCAATTTATTTTTATTTTAGATATATAAATATATAAAACAAAGTTTTTTATTTCTTGTAGTTTTTTGATTTTTTTTTTTAAATATAATTTTTTTTTAATATACTTTTCCATTATTTTTTTAAATTTCTTTTATATTTTTTTTTTTACTTTTTTATTTTAATATGTTTCTTTTGATTTAATTTTTAACTTTATATTATTTTTATAATTTTTTAGCTTGCAATATGCAAGAAATTTTATATATCTTTTATAGCATTTTGCAATTTACATATTTTAAATTTTATTTTATTTCTTATTTAATTTTCGATTTCATTTCTGAAAATTTTTTTAGTTGTTGTTCTTTTTTAAATTTAATTTTTTTATTTTTACATTTTTATATTTCTTTTTATTTATTTGTATAATTATAAGTGCTTGAAGTACGCACTAATTACCAAAAAAGCTATTTTTCCATTTATTTTTTTACTTAATTTAAATTTTTTATTTTTTTATAATTTAATTTTTTTTATTTATTCTAATTTTCATCTTGTATATTTGCATTTTTTTATAATTTTTATTTATGCCTTTTATTTTAATTTAATTTAATGTTCTTTTAATACAATATTCTTATTTTATTTTACCTTTATGAATTTAGAATTTTAATTTTTTTATTTTCAGTTTTATTTAATTTCATTTCCTTTTTATTATTCCATTTTATTTATTTATTTATTCTTTTATTTTTTTTATAATTATTTGTTTTTAAATTTTTATTTTTTTGCTTATTTTATTTTTATATTTTTAATATTAACAAAATTTACTTTTACATTTCCTTCAAAAAGCGTAGCCGCATATTCATTACAAATACAAGTGTTATGCATGCGCCATCAAAAGTGCAAGTAATGAGTGACAGTAATCGATATACAGTCACTAATCGACAAAGAAAATGATGACAGTAACGGAAGCAGTATTGATGAGCGATTTCCCAATGAACTTTCCCTTTGTAAACAGCAATAAATAACGAATTGCATTGGTACGTGAATAAAACAAAGGAAATATTTACATGTGTACATATCAACGGAGTTATGTATATATGTACCTATATAAAAAACTAAATATGTTATTGCAAAAATCATTGACAGTTAAGCGGCAAGTTATCGACACTGAAGAGGCAGCTCTAGCTGCAGATTGTAAGTGGGAAGTGAAACGTAAGATAAAACTGGTGTGAATGCACTTTTAATGCAAATAGATAAACAATGCAACATTGAGACTACCTAGCGACAAGTTAGACAGTTAGACAGCAGACAGATGAGATGCCAATAAATTCCATCATGCCATACTATATGGCAAATGATGCTGCTGACAGTTCGACATGCGATGATGAGATTATAATTTTTACAAAAGGCAGCATAAAGGCTGACAGATTTATATACATACACATATATATATATGTATACACAAAGAGATATGTGCAACATAAGGCCGGAACTCAGTCACTTGAGCTGTGAATGAACGCTTGAATGAGCGCAAGAAGCATATGAAACTGCAGACGAGTTGCATAGAAGCAACAGAGTAGATAGCAGTAAAATTAAAAATAGCAGCAGCGAATGGGTGGCGAACGGGCGTAGAGATGTTTATATACACATACATATGTATGTATTGTATCAGTGTTGTAGCAGAGTGTAAATGCATTTCATAAACTAATATGTTGTGTCGGCACAGTGTGTAGGTTTTATACAAGCATCGGTAGCAGCCGCTGATAAAAAATAACTGCATATCATAAAATTTTGCAAGCATATGCTAGCAGCAGAGGAAACCGCATTTATGTAAGAAATGTGGAATATATATGTATATATACATATAAACATTTTTAATGGCAATACAAAGTTGAAAAGCTCAAAAAACTTTCAACAGCAATACATTTTGAAACACTCCAGTCTGCTTTTAAATTGCAAAACCGTATGTGCGAACAAAGAAAGCTAGACCTTATGCAAATCTTCTTGTTGGTTGAATAATTTTATCATGACTTGTGGCGTTCAATTGAGTCATCGATACGTATATTTGCATTATTAATTTTCGCTTTGCAATGTGATGAATAAGAATTGTGTGAGAAACAATAACGGCGAATTAATATATGTGCATACATAATCTGGTACGGGGTGACACATGTGCAGAAAATTTTAAACGTTAATATATAAAGTCGAAAAAGTAAAATAAGTAAAAAAATAAATAAATAAAAAAAAATAAAATAAATATTAATAAAAATAATAATACATATATAACAAAAACAAAGTAATAATAAAATACAGAAAAAAATGAAAAATTGTAATAAACTGATAAAATAAATATAGAAAAAAATAAATAAAGCAATGATACATATGTACACATGTATGTATATGAAACAAGTTTTCTGAAAAAGATAAAATTAAAAAATAAATAAAAAAAATAAATAAATAAATAAATAAAAATAAAAACAATAATTAAAACAAATAGGGGTTAAATAAGAAGCAATATCAGCCAATTAAAATATGTTCAAAATGTGGTGAAAATTAAAAGTTATTGTACAAAGTGGAAAAAAGTAAAGTTAAAAAAAAAATAATATGTTAAAAGGTTATTAAAAATAAATAGAAACAGAAAAATAAATTTAAAAAAATTAAATTTAAGTACGTAAAAATTAAAAATATAAAAAATATTATAAAAACATAAGTAAGAAAATGTTAAAAAAATTAATAAATAATTATTAGAGTTAAATAATAATTAAAAACTACAAAGAAATATAAAAAGTAAAATATATAAAAAATATTATAAAAAAATAAATAAAAAAATGTTGAAAAAAATTAATAAATAATTATTATAGTTAAATAATAATTGAAAAACTACAAAGAAATATAAATAAAAAAAATAATAATAATATATGAAAAAAGTAGAAGTTAAAATATAAATAATGTTAAAAAGTTATTAAAAATAAATAAAAGCAGAAAAATTAATTAAAAAAAAAATTAATTTAAAAAATTAAATTTTAAGTAAAAAAATAATGCGAAAAAGGTCAAGGACGTAAAAATTAAAATATAAAAAATATTATAAATAAATAAGTAAGAAAATGTTGAAAAAATTAATAAATAATTATTATAATTACATAATAATTAAAAACTACAAAGAAATGTAAATAAAAAATAATAATATTAATATATAATTAGATAAAAAATAATTATAGTTAACGTTATATATTTGCATATAAGAACTTGATATATATTAAGCAGCTAATACAATGTGGTCCAAGTAAAGTGGTACAGTAGAAAACACGGCTGAGGTAAAACTACTAATGTAACACAGATGCTGTCCAGTCACTAGACGATGCAAACCATACCATTATTCATAGACTGCCAGTGAAAGAAGCACGAAGGACCGTACAAATAAACTTGAAGAACTAAGTGAAAAATCTATTATAAAAAATGATATCAGTAACGAGAACTGGAAAATAATTGCCTATACATAAAACATAGTTATACGCACTAAATAAAAGACATAGACGCGAACTCACAATAGAAGACGAGCTAAATAGCTTGATAGCTAACTAATAAAACCGTAGGCATACCTAGACGTAGAGAGAGTAGAAATTGACCTGTAATGGGTCCATCTTGGAAACCTTGCCTTGAAGTAATGCGAAAGCGGTCCCGGAGTAGGGTAAAAATTCCATGATAGAAGGGGAGTGTTATTAGTGGGTACACCACTCACGTAGGATGACGATCACTATATGGTGCGAAGGCATTTAAACCCTCCTTACGGCCTAAACAAAAAAAAAAAAAAAAAAAAAATGTGGTCCAGTATCGGCCGACAAATGTTAAAACAGTAAATAAATAAAAATAAAAATAAAAGGGGTCAAAAAATATAAGTAAACTTGTATAAATAAATACAATATAATATAAAAATACAACAACAAAACTAATAAAAAATATTAAAGTAAATATATATTATTAATAAAAACTTCACTGACAAACGTTATAAAACTAATTAAAGACTTCCACTTGAAACTATTTAAGTAAAAAACACAAATAAACAGATATTCATTTAAATGCAAACAACAATATTAAATATTAAATAACTGTTTAAAATTCCATACAGTGTTGCACATATTTAACCCACTAATATGTACATATGTATATTTATAGCTCCACCCATAAAAAAAAAGTAAATGAAAATCAAATAAAACACATAGTAATTTAACAACAACTGCGATGAGGTAATGTAATTGCCTTCGGTTATAGCGTTAATTTAATAGAACTCAATTGTATGTTGTTTATTGCAGCAGAGAGACAGGCGGCGACAACAAAATTGCAGCGAATAAACAAGCGAAACAAACAGAAAAAGTGAAATAGACACATATACAGACATATACACACATATGTACATATAATATATTAAGTCATCAGTAATGAGATTAAACGCGCCAATTACAATATGTAAAATAATGCATAGCAAAAAATTTAATTTACGAGCTATTTCACTCGGCAGCAGTAACTCACTGCTGCAGGTGACGAAACGAAAGTCAGAATTTTACATTAATTACTTTATTAAAGTTGTACGTGACACATCTGCAATTCAGCTTAATTTGGTTGTAATTCAAATGAAATTCGTACAAAGTTCGTTCATTTGCATTTCGGGCGGCAATGAGTCACTTGAGGAATAATAAACTTAGTTGTAGATTAGCCACTGAAATGTCCAAATAAGTAAGGGTAATTGAAAACGATAGATAAAAATAATTTATACGCCGTTGAGTGGTGAAAATAATTACGTTGTGCAAGTATTGACACGTTGAGTTCGAGGAAATTCAATTTACTGTACAGTTTTTATTGACAACCTTATTGTGTAACTATACCAGTGCTAGTATAGTAGCCGCTAGGCAATCGTATACCAAAATATACATTATCAATGGTTATCGCAAATACAAATCAGCGGCAACTGAGACGCCATTCGCTATTGTTTCCCATTTCTTTATCTATAATTTAATTTATTCTGTGAAAAAATTGAGTAATGCCACCAAATTCGTAAAGGAATGCTTCTCAAAAATATAAACTCAGTCTTGTTATCTGGATTTTCTAGTATACCGGCTTGCAAAATCTTGTAGTATTCACATTCAGAATTTTCATTATGCGTTTAAGTTAGACATTGTCATATAAATATTTTTCCTATAGCATGTAAAGTTGACCAGAGAAACTTATTTATAACTCTAGTGTCAATATGTCTCAGAGCCTTATTGCCGAAGGGTTAAATTTTGCATCATTACTTATTTGAGTCAAATTGTGCCGAAAAATATTTGAAGCTGAAAATAACACTTATTGTTTAAAATTTTTTATATTTAGAGCGTGTATCATGATAATACATATGTATGTATGTACATGATATATGTATGGGTGCAATAAAATTGTTGTACAATGTACATAATACTATACATACATTCTTAAATAATTGATAATGTGGAAATTCTGCCATCGTTCGAGCTCCACCTATTTAAATTTACTTACGAATTCCTGATTGTTTTTTATTTTTTATTTTTTTTTTTATTATAAACAAGTTCTCTTCTCCAAGAAAGCACTTATCTTTCACTGATCTAATTAAATTTTATTCTAAAAATAGTACTGTACATAAATATGTAAGTAACGGTATATGTACATACATTTGTTTGCATTGAATTTATCGCTTGAGTCAATATAATCAGAACGAAGTGGCGATATGAGTCAGCTGATTAAATGTTAGAAGAGACTTCACTACGTTGGTTTCGCTTACGTTATAGCATATGTACAACAAACATACGTACTAAGTCACAATTGATGGAACGAAGGAAAAAATTAATATGACAGAATTTGGGATAATATTATAAAAAAAAAAAATAAATAAATAAAAAACAAAAAATAAAAATAAATAAATAAAAAAAAACCTAAAAATAATAAAAAAAAATACAAAAAATATGATAATAAACATTATAAAAATTAGTTAACAAATAAAAATTAATAAAATGTAACAAAAAATATTAAATAATAAACATATATGAAAAATTAGATAATATTAAAAAAAATCAATAAAAAAATATATAAAAATAATAAAAGCAAAAAATAAAGATTACTAAAATTAAATAAAAACAAAAAAAAATTGAAAAAATACTTACGAAAAAATATTAATAATAAACATATATAAAATATAGTTAACAAATAAAAATTAATAAAATGTAAAAATAAAATATTAAAAAAAATCAATAAGAAAAATATATAAAAAATAACTAACAAATTAAAAAATTTTTGAAAAATAATCCTAACAGAATAAATAAAATATAAAATATTAAATTTAAAAAAGGACAAAACAATATATAAAAAAACACTATAATTTGAAAATAACAAATAAAAAAATTAAGAATAATACAAGAAAATAAGTAAAAATAAACATGAAAAAAAAACAAAAATATAATTAGAAAATAAAAATAAATAAAAAGAAAACAATTAAAAAACCATTCATAAATAAAAAATAATCAAAAAAGAAAAAAATAAATTAAATTAAATAATATATATATATAAAATATATAATTTAAAACGAACAAAGAAAAAAATATAAAGATAAATAAAAATAAATATGCAAACAAAAATAAAAATAAATAGCCAAAACATAATTAAAAGAAAAATTAAATAAATTAAAATTGAAATTAGCTCATAAATAAAAAAGTTAAGGAAAAAACAAAAATTTATGAAAAATATATAATTTAAAACGAACAAAGAAGAAATTAAGAAAATAAAAAATAAATAAAAATAAATATGCAAACAAAAAATAAAAATAAAAAAGCCAAAACATAATTAAAAGAAAAAGTAAATAAATTAAAATAAAAATAAATAACTCATTAATAAAAAAATTATAATAATTAAAAAAGAAAATATAAATAAAAATATAAAAAACTTAAGAAAAAAACAAAAGGTAATAAAAAAAATAAAAAGTAATATTAAAAAAAAAAGAAAACATAAATATAAAAAAAACAAAAATCAATTTAGAAAACTAATTGAAAAAATTAAACATAAAAAATTTAAATAATTAAAAAGGAGAAAAAAGTTAAAAGTTTTATTAAAAAAAGAAAATATTATGAAAAATATGAATGATACCAATAATTGTTGTTAAATACATATTTATCAGTATATAGGAGCAGATGTACAAACATACATATTTAATTAATTGTTTTCAAAGAATTTCTTCAGAAGCTTTATTTTGTTAGATCTTCCCCATTAGTTGCTCAAAAACCCACCCAAGCGCAGAAATTGCTTGATTACTCAGCCAGTTACAAAAACATAAACATTTAATCATTCACTCAGTCATTTAATAATTTAAATCGCAAAAAATTGCTTTCATTTATGTATTTAGCTGGCTGCCATAAAAGACGCCAGCCAATATGCCGTCATACTCTGTACGAGTAAAAGCAAAATATTGCAGCATTCAACCTAGAGGCAGGCAGACGCGGCTAGAGTGGCGTTTCCTCACTGCGCGCACACTTTTGCTACATTTAAAATGCAGGAATTTTTTAAACATTTCCATTGCACGATTACAATTTTTTTGTTATTGCTATTTTTCGCTGCATTGTAAACTACAAATAAGTAAACAAATTAGGCAGCTATACAAATAAGCCAGCGCGCATATGCTACTTTTTTCCATAATAATGAGAAAATTGCATGGGTGTGGAGATTTTTATTTTGCTTTCATCTCTCAACTGGCATTTTTTACGATTTTGTTATGTGTACGCTTTTAGATAATTTCCTTTTCTTTTTCTTTTGAGCTGAAAGCCTTCCTCTTCCTGTTTTTTTCTTTTGTTATTCGTGCAATTGTACAATTTTTACGATAATTTGTTTTGTAAACAAAAGCATAAATGTATATAGATTTATGTATGTATGTATATACATATGTATTTATGTATAAAAGAAAATATTTTGTAAAAAGATAACTCAAAAAAAATATAGAAATCACTTGAAAACTATTTTTGGCGCTTTGTTTGAGTTATGAGCGTGAAATTTGGGTCACAGAATAACTTGACACACATTTCACATTAAAATGAAATTTTTTTTGTTTACAAAGAGGAAAAACATAATTATAAAAAATTTAGTTTTTGTAAAAACTTAGTGCTGTTATTCAATCAAAATATCATACTAAAGATCACTTTTGACGGTTCCAAACTTCATTCTGAGATGGACTCGCAAGACAACTTTCTATCATTTAAATTCCACTGTCAAAAAAAAAGAACGAACGCAAAGATCCGGAAAGGATAGTTTAGGTTACGTTCGATTAGGTTAAAAGGTCGATCTTAACAGGGATCTCACTTGAATAACTTAGAACACCGGTCTGCTGGAGTACCAAGAACTTTTATATAATTTATCATAAGACCCTCATACATACATCAGCAAGGCGCTTTGAGTCTATCGCAAATTTGGTTGATGAGTACCAGCTAATGTCAGTTTCGACTATGACTCCGGGTTCGCCGATGATAACATGTACGAGATGTTTCAAGTTTAGACAGGACAATGGAGGAGAAAGTCCCTGTTTATTTCCAGCTCAATTTCTTCCTTACAACTTTGACAACTTGCGTCCGACAAAATGTTTAGCCTTGCCGCATGAATGCCTATTAGACATTGTCCAGTAAAGCTCATACGATTGCGACAAGCAGAACTTTGGTAAGGATACTCGTATGTTGTTCAGTAGATCTCCTGCGTTTTACAATAAGTCACGATCACTTTAAAAGTATGACATGTGTTACAAATAAAAAATGATGATGAGCTGTCATTTATGCTTCGGCGACTCAGACATTTTTGCTGTTTAAAATATATTTGATAACGTTTATCAAAAAAAAAAAGATATTAAAATTTTATTATAATAGCACAAACGTCCAGAGAAACGCTATCAACATTACTAAACAGATAGTAAGTGGAAATATAAAAACAAAAATCAGAACCTTTGAAGAAACACTAGTATACTATATAATATACCATAAACACTATACTATACTATATAAAATACCATATTTAAGTACTTCTTTATGACTAGAGATATGTTTTAAGCCTCTACTACTGATAAAAAAATATAGTAATATATTTCACAGCACATTTTTTGTACTTTCCCGCAAAGACATTTGCATTGGCTGAGGCTTTATCTGAAATTCTACATAAATATATATTATTAAAGACAGCGCTAAGACCCAATTTACACATGGCACTCGTCTACTCATAAATACATACATACATACTAAAAGAGTGCAGTGTTGCAATGGTGCAGGGTGATAAGAAAATCGTAGGAGTAGGCTAAATTCTTTTTCTGTAAAAAGTAAATAACCGCAAACCATATTTCTTTCTTAGTAGAAACGAGGAATGAAATGAAAGGAATGAAAAGCATAAAGAAAACTTTAAACTTATCAGTAGCAAAAGAAAAAGAAAACATAAGGCATTATAGAAACGAAGATTCATATTTTAATAACAAGCAGCTGATAGGAAAAGAGTGCGACAAAAATTATTATATAAAATAAATGATAGAAAATATAGATAAATTAGGTCAAAACTTGTTGTTATGGGCGTTATCAGTTTAAGGCATTTCAATAGTATTTATTAAAGCACTATCTGAATGGGTGAATAATATGTACAGTAATATTATAAATTATTATATGTGACCTGGTCTACGGAAAGACCAGGTCACATATTTCGATCGCACGAGCCTATAATTCTCGACAAATTAAAAAAAAAAAAAAAAAATTATGCACATATTAGTTGCCGCTTTTGAAAGCAAACTGCAACCTAGAAAAAGCACTTCCATGGAATAGTCACATGCTATTACGTCTAAAACTGCATTACTTGGGTTCTTGACTTCATAATACTCTAAACAACGTTCACTAAAATAATAATAATAGCTTCCTCTTTTAACTTCATTACCTATTACCTACATTTAAGACTGTGGAGAGCAACATTTTTAGTCTAAAACAGACGCTTTAAGATATAGAAAATAGTTATCGTAAAAAATAATGGAGCAACAAACTCTAATAGACGATTGACTACCAAAAAATAAAGGTAATATTGATGCTCGCAGACAGCGCGTGAAAAAAGGTACAAAAAGAAAGCATGAAATATAGAATTAGTGCCGTTAAGTTCAAAATAAACAGTGAAAGAGTAAAGAAAAGCAAATCATGTGAAATTCCATAACGATTTCAATGGCTATTAAGGAATGGTTGGCAGCAGACAGATACAGATTGACATACATACAAAAAATACAAGTAAAAAATAATACGAATGATGAGCGTTGTTTAAAAGGCGAAAAGGAATGCAAAAAGCTAAGAATTTGCAAACAATTAAGGCAAAAATTAAAACGGCATAAATGCGAAAAAAATAAACAAAAAATTAAAAAAAAAAATAAGAAAAAAAAATTAATAAAAAATAAGAAAAACAAATAGAAAAAAAAATAGAAAACAAATGAAAAAATTCAAAAAAAAAAAATAAATAAATAAATAAAAATCAAGCAACAAAGGATGAGAGGTTAAAGGAAACTACAAGATTGTATCAGAGGTGAAATAAAATCCAAGAAATACGGTATGCGTGCAAAAAATTCTTTTTTTTTACAATAAAAAAAGGTGAAAAAAATACTCAAACATAAAAAATGTGATGGGAACGGAAAAAATAGAGCTGAAAAAATATGAAACCGCTGGAGAATAAAAAATTAAAATAAAACGCAAGCGAAGAGTGGTTAGAATATGCCAAAATATGAGTGAATTTTTTGTAATTGGCATTGAAGACCGGCGTTATTGACAGCAAGAGTTGAAAGTCAGCAAATCAAGCAGGAATGCAGCGGAGAACAAAAAACATACATACATACAAACATAGCAAGGGAGAACATTTGGTTGTTGCAAGTGAGACCGAGTCAAGCCGGTTTTTAAGTGTATATTGAGTGCGCACAGAAGCCTATTGGACGGACATACAATCCACAAGAAAATATACAAAGGTGAGAAGAGAGAAATGGCAAAGCAGATAATACAAATGGAGAGGAAATTATTTGTAAAGGAGCGAGCAAAAATTTTTCAAATATTAAAAAAGAAAGAAGGAAGAGAGAAAAATGTGAATAAAAAAGAAAAAAAAAATGGGAAAAAATAAAAATTATGAATAATAAAGGAAAATAAAGTGGGAAAATCTCGAAAAAAAGGAAAATAAAAAAAAAAAGTGAAGGGAAGTAATGAGGAAAAAAATTATAAAAATAGGAAAATGAAAAAATAGAAATATGCGAACAATAACGAAAGAAAAGTGAGGAAATAAAACAAAGGAAAAAATAAATAAACGAGAAACGCCAGAAATTACAAGTGAAACCTTAAAAAAAAATTTTTAACTTCTGAAAATTTCAAGAAAGAAATTAAAAATCTCAAAATTAAAACCGAAATTTACTAACCAGATGCCATAACTGTGAAAACAATATAACTGAAAATAATTGCAAGTGAGAAGAGAATCACAAAACCCCATAAAAAATACGAAAGAACATAAAATCAAAGCGCACTCAATAAACCAGCAGCTGTTGTCGCCACTAGAGTACCCCACAGGCGCAAATCGGACCTGATGCAGTCGCAAAAAATATGTTTTTCGCAAAGCGGGCTTCTTACGTGCGACCATGCGGTCTGCTGTTTGCGTATTTTTGTATTATATGCAACCATACCAACTACGTAAGCTTTTTATGGCATTCAAAGCGCAAGTAAAATGAAACGCAGCGAAAGGGTTGAATTTCAAGTGTCAGCCGGCAAATTACGGAGGCAGGCAGACAGGCAAAAGTTACTGACAGCGCGCCAGAGGCGCAGTGATTATGACAAAAGGGCTCGCAAAAATCTTTTTTTAAACAAAAAAAAAGACCAAGTAGAGTGCTAGAAATGCTTAGTTGGCTACAGCTAATGACTTTTATAGACTACACAACTCGTGTGGCGCAAGTAAATGGCGTCAGCAGCAATTGAATGAAAGAATTAAAAGAAATTAAGAATAATAAAGCTGTGCGTTAAGCCGGAGTCAAGCTGCCTGCCGCCATAGAAACAAATTAGTAAAGTCAATAAGACAATTATTGAAGACGAAACGCAGAGTTGCAAGTAAAAGTTGTTGCTAACAACAAAGTGTGAAGCGCAACAACCGGTAGATTGCTGGTTAAGGAATGTGTAAAAGTTGTTGCGAGTTAGAGGTGCGGTGCATGGGTTAAAAGCATGAAATGAAAAAAATATATATAAGAGTGATGCCTGAGAAAATATAAAGAAAGCACGAAAAAGCGCTAAATTGTAGAATTGTGTAGAAAACAAGTTTTGGTAGAGAAATGAAAGGCGGTATTAAATTAAATAACGGCAACAAAGCGGCTGTTGGTCAGTCGGTTGTTAGTGCTGACCACGCCACTACGATTACGTTTTCACAGCCAGTTTATACCCTGAACAGGGCACAAAATAGTCCTTCGGTTTTTGAGATACCAAACTGAAATTTTACGCTCGTATTTTCTCACTAAGCAGCTGCTTTTTTTGCGGAAACGCTGGAATATCTGCCATACAAAAAGTTTAGGCTACAAGAAATGTAGCTGTCAAGGGTATTACAGCTCCAGTATAGGCTTTTTTCTTATTTTTGCTGTTTCTTTGATTGTATTTCTGATTCTATGGCTTTAATCTGGTTTATAAGGCATAGTTTACATCCAAAAATATAAACTTTTGTCAAAAGCTATAGAATCAAAAAAATAATAATAATAAGTAAATGTTATAAATTATCAGCGAGCGTAGAAAAAGGTAGCAAGTTTGCTTTAAAAAGTAAAAATAACAATAACAAAGACCCCCAGCCCCAAACAGTCATCAAGTTGAAGCACAGTAAACTGGTTTCTTGTGAAAACAAAAATGACAACACCATACAACAGACTCGTGAAGATCACGCAGGGGGAGTATATGCATGTGAATAGAAAAATCAGGCAACAAAACCGCAGTCTGAACGGGTTTTATGCTGGAAGCAGCAGGCGCTATAGCAGCAACAGTTCACTGTCGTAAATAGAGTTGCCAGCTGAGGCCAACATGCTGGATTTGTAGTAAAAATGCGCTCAGCAAGTTGGCTACAATAACAAAGTAAGTATGTTCAAGAAGTTTTGACTTTTTGCTTTTAATTTAATTACACTGCAATAGCAGCAAAAATATATATATCAGCAACAAACTAAGCAAAACCCTCCAGTGACAACACGCTGAACCAGCAACTACACAAAACATACATAAACTGTATGACAGCAGCAGCGGCGAACAGTCGCCGAGCAGAGCTACACCTTGAAAGCGAAAAACTCGTTCGGCATTTTATTGTACACGAACTTTGAACAAGTTAAGTTGAACTCGAAAAACTCGAAAACTCGCCAAAGAACATAAACATAAAAAGTACAAAAAAAAAAAAAAATTAAAAAATACAAAAAAAATTACAAAAATTACAAAAAAATAAAAAAAATACAAAAAAATAAAAATAAAAAATAAAAAAAAATAAAATAAATAAAAACAATAACTATAACAACTGTGTAAGTGTAAGCTCCTGTTAAGCAAAAGCCGCAATCATTAACTCCGAGCGGCGCAGGTCGTTCGAGTTGGACTAAACGACAGTCTGCATATTTAGTTTATTGTCTGCAGGCGAAAAAAGCGACTAAACACGAATTTATGACTACGACAAAGCCATTAGCAGGCGCGTCTTTAAAGACGAAGGCAAACGAAGTGTCAAAGCCGGAGACGAAAGCGAAATATGGCTGTAAGATGAAGAAGATAGCGAAACAACTATTTTTAAACGTCCACAAAAACATGCAATCTGCTGCGATAGCATTTAATAAATACCTTGACCTTCAACAGTGGCAGGAAGTTGAGAAAAAGGGTTTCATAAGTAGACAGAAGTTAGTAAGTAAGTGTTAACCCTTTGGAATGTTGAGTAAATACTCGTACATAATTACGGAATAATGACACTCTTTCGCTCTGAGCGTATAACTTTAGGCTATTATTTAAGACTTTTGAAAACCATGTAAAATCTACTGTAAATATATGTATTATTTTCGTGCCGTATTGACCGGAAGTCACTGTTGACAGGTTAAGTATTGAGAAACGTAGAAAGTTCCGAAAATATTGCATACCTAACTTCAAGTAAGATAATTGTGAGAACTGTTAGTCAGTTGTCAAAGAAGATCTTGCAGTATTTCCTGTTAGAGTCAGTTTTGTGGCACCCATACATCGAGCTACTTAGTGACTCCAAGCTTCTTTAAATGTTTATAACGGTTTGATGACTAGTACGCCGGTCTTTTCGACAATCCAGCAATATTTGTCGCAATTTTCGACGACAGGCTTCCGAACGTGACGCATCTTCACCACCTACGGTAGAGTGGCAAACGTGTGAAACCAGCACTATGTAGTGGAAATGGAAACTGTATCAGATCCATAAATTACACAAATTCGATTGGCGGCTGACGAAACTTTTTGCCTTTATCGTAGTAGTACTGTAAAGTATGCACGTATTTTCTGTTTTATCTACAGAGTTATGCGACGCTATAACTCACGAACGACTTAAAAAAGTATTTCGATAATCAATCAAACACGTTTTATCATTTGAATTGAGCTATTCCAATTGATGACCCGATGAGATGATTGTATTTAGAAATACTTGTTTGTTCGATTGCGAACTACGTGAAAAGGTTGTAAGACTTAATTGAACGAAAATATATTAGACTCTGTTAATTATGTGATGTCCACTCGGAAAGATTTCAATAATTAAAGAATGAAAATAGAACAGATCTTGAGAGTCTAGTTGTGCCCATTTGGAAAAGTTCGAATAATGAGAGAAAATATTTAAGAACTTGATTATTCAGTGATGTTCAATCGGAAAGATTCAAGTAATGATATCAGATTTTGATAGTCTAGTTATGGTTCGAATAATGAAAGAAAATATATCAGATCTTGATTATCCAGTGATGTCCACTAGAAACTAGTTACGAATAATGAATTACAATCTATCAGAAGTTCGATAATCCAGTGAGGTCATATTAAAAATTAAGATTATAGAACCGGATGGCCAGCCAATCACCATAGGACAAGTATCAATCAAATTAATAGCGCATATGACTCAACCAATAAAGCTATAAAGTTGTATGTAAAAAATTAATCAGTCAGCAATTCGTCGATAGCCGTTCGATTTCGCCGGAACAATGTGTCTAATCAGAAAATGAATCCTTAATGCCCACCATAATTGAATTTGCTCGTCATTCATGTAACGAAAACATTTTTCGTGTCTTTTTTGAAGCGAATCGAAAATACGCGAAAAGTTCTTTGTTCCGATAGAGATATGAAATAGAGATATATGTATGTACTATATAATTTATTAAAGCTTTAAGCATAAAATCCAAAAGTTGGCAGATATAAGATATGGGTACACAAAATTTGGCGCACAAAGACTCGAACACAAATATATATATATGATTATATATGTATGTATATACAGAGACATAGTACATATTAAGCCTCCAGGAATTTGCGATAAACATTGCTTTGTTTGCTAAATTTACGAAACTGATAAGCGCAACTCGTTGAAAATTTTATGAATAAGCGCTGATAAGCAGTGACACACGCACACTTGCACAAAAATATAATATTTATAGTGAAAACTAGAATCGGTAAAGGCTAAAAATATTTTTGGGGTGCAAAATTTTCATGATATGTACATATGTAAGTTTGCCATGAAATTTGTGGACCTAGAAGAAAAGGTCGTAAACCAACCAAAAAACCATATACTCATAGTATACGTAACCAGCTGAGCCGGTTTAGCCAATTCCGTTTGTATATATGTATGCGACCTGGTCTCACAGTTTCTAAGACATCGATCTGAAATTTTGCACACATCTTTTTCTCCCCAAGAAGCCTCTTATTTGGCGTAACCGCCGATATCGGACCCCTATAGCAAATAGCTGTCATACAAACTAATCGATCCAAATTGAGTTCTTGTATATAAAACTTGTTTATATGACAGAATATCTTCACGAAACTTGGCTTAGATAATTTTACAAGACAACAGTACAATCTCCGAACGAATTGCTGAGATCTGACAGCTACAGCATATAACTGTCATACAAACGGATCCATCCAAAGCGTGTTTTCATATATAAAACTTATTTATTTGGCAAGTTAATCTCCACAGAATTTGGCACAGCACATATTTCAAGTTAACGGTACAATTTCCGAACAAACTGTTTTGATCTGACCACTTTAGCCTATAGCTGCCATATAAACTGATGGATCAAAATTCCGTTCTTGTAGGGAAAACTTTTTTTTTTTTCAAGATATTTTCACGAAATTTGGCATAGATTATTGTCCAAGACAACCCTACAATCTCCGAAGAAATTGTTTAGATCGGAGCAACTCTAGCATATAAGTTGCCATACAAACTGAACCATCTAAGTCAAGATAAAGAATTTTGTATACCTTTTTATGCCAAAAAAATGCATCTGTGAAGGGTATCATAGCTTTGGAAGTTAATGCTTTTTCTTGTTGTGTACTTAAGATTATCCACAAGTATGTATTTATATCAATGCTGATTACCCGCTTGATTGGTTACTCATGGCACGTAAGCAAACAAGTAAATATGTTCATACGTATCTAGTAGGTAAATATGCGCTGGTCGCTGGAAAAGTCTAGCCGAAACAGGAAGACACACTTGATTTGGGTATATATTTTTTCCTACCAAAACACATTGCGTTTCTTTGTCTCACACGCAAACGCACATAAAAATATTCCGTCTGACAAACAAAGCATATAAGGAAACAATAAAGGAACACATATGCTGAAAACCGCGTGAGCAAACACCAAAACACGCATACCTCGATATATGTACATATGTATGTATGAAGTATAGTATTTATTTACCTTAGGTATCTGTACGAATATGCATTGAACGCGGAGCATTTCTTTCCTTCCGTTCAAGGTAAACAACATAAATAATGCTTAATAACTGCGTCCCCTGGAGCGGTAGCGTGTTGGAAAAAGTGCTATTTAAGCATACACACAAACACACGCATGCAATGTTGCACAAGTGTTAGTGCGCTGAGGAAAAAAATCAGCTCTGACAAGCTGTGGTCTGCAGCTTTAGTTAATGCACGGCATATTGGCTGCGTTCCAGTGCAAAAAATGTAAAGCAACTTATTGACAAGAAAAGATAGCGGCACATGTGAGTTAACCCTTAAGTAGTGCAGCAAATAATAAACACCTTTATGCAGAAATAACCAGATGACTCACAAAAGGCACTTGAAGCACAAATGACACTTGAAGAGCAATAAATAACTGACGAGTAAACAAAAGGTAAACAAAATTTGAACGAGTGGGAATTACTCAGAAGCTTGAATTAGAATGCAAATTAATAAATTCAGAAGAAAAGTGCGATTCTACAACAATACAGCAATAAAGAGTCTCCTAAGTATAATAAAAAATTTGATAAACGAAATTTCCCAACAATCATGAATTTTAAAAGTTAGTCAGAAGCAATGGAAATTTGGAGTTTTTTATAATCGCAAGTAAAATGTAAAATATTGTGCAAATTATATATTTATAACGATCGATTGAAGATCATTTAAAGCAAAAAATTATTTAAGAACGGTTATGTCAATTATAAAACACAAAAACAAAGAGTTTGTAATGCTAAATCGTGGAAAACCTATAGAGATTTTCCAAAGATCAAACAGAGTAAAGTAATCAAACGATCAAATGAGGATTAGCAAAATAAAGTAAGGTTAAGAGTCAAAGAACGATCGCCTAACAATAGTAAAAACTCAGAGAATATTGAATCAAGATCACTAAACCATAATATTTTTTTATCGAGGACAAAAGTGGTTTCTAACAATAATAAATCTTCTACAACAAGCAAAATTAGTTTGAATATTTCCAGTATTTAAATAAAGAACTACAAAAGGAACGAAAAAATTCCGAAAAGATTGCTCTGAAGCACATTATTTTTTTTAAACTCTCAATCAAGCGTTCGTATGTAAATCGCATTGGACATTTAATTGACTAAAATTTGTTAAAAGATTCACAGAAAACTGGTTTTTGGGGATTCAATAGCTAAAAATATAGGAATCGCTTGTTAATCAAACAATTAAGCTGATTATTTAGGTGAATTGATAGATTATGCATATTATGCCTCTCAAAGATATGCTGGAAACAAGCAAAAGAATATGAAAGATTACTGCAAAGTTAGCAGTCAAAAAAGTGAAAATAAACATGTTTTAGACTTTCAGAACAGCAGAATGATGCTTTGTGGATGCATAATTTGACTATTAAAAAAGTAAAAGGGAGATTTAGAGGCAGAAAACATATAATGTTGGATTATTAAAAGAGTACAAAGGAGACTAGAGACATAAAATATATAATATTTGGCGATTAAAAGCGAAAAGGGAGTTTTAGAGGTTGAAAATATATTTTTCGATAAAATTTGAAATAATCCCAGCAGACAAGTTGACAACTTGAATATTATTTTAAATATGATTAAGTAATGAAAACTGCTTGAACCCAAATTGAAATTGAGCACAAAAGAACGACGGCGGCGAAGCTAAAAATAGATTTGAAGTTAACGACATATTTCAAGCTTTGAGTGCGTTAAGCTTCTTAGTTAAGAATGTGGACAACAGAAGTTATTTTTAAGTTGTTTTGCAAGAAATAAGTAATGTATGTGGTCATTAATCAGCGCTGACATAGTAAATCATATACATACATATATATATAGTTTACTTAACTGATAATATCTTGTCTCGAGAATTGAGTGAGTGTTTATAATAAATCATAGACCAACTGTAAATGACGAAAGAGATTAATTGTTGCCTTCTTAACAACATAGCATTCACTTTCGTAAACAAATTTGAAGCACATACAAAAAATGAAATAAAATGCAACTTCATACCTAAAATTGTTAGAAATCATAAGTGATCTTCAAGCTAACTTATAACACGATCACTTAAGTGCCACATTTGACATGAGAAAGGGTTTAACTGCTGTATCGACAAGCATCTACAAGGGTGATGGTATTGATTATCAGTTTTCTTAACGTACAAGTTCATTTTATGATATGAGCCGCACTTGTACGGAGAAAAAATCAACAAGTGATCGTGCGCTTATAAAATTTTTAAAACAAAGTGACGCTTTAAATTGGTTGAGCCGTTCAAAGAGATTATTCTGTGGTATGCGGGTATATAATATTCGTTGTTTTGCACATACTCAAATTTTATGCATAAATTTTTGTATTAAACAGGTTATCTTAAGCTATGTTTTTAAGTAGTTGTGGTTGTAGCAGTGCGGAAGAAGGAGAAGTAGCAGTAGAAGCGATGAAGGCATGTTTTGTCGATTATATTCCATTTCTTTTGGCTGTTTGAATAACTGATAATTTTCGATTATTTTGACTGTTAAACTTTTATTAACAGTTAATTTTCGTTTTTTTAATGTTAAGTTTATTAACTGATGATTTTCGATTTTTTTACATAACATTTTTATTAACTGTTAATTTTCAGTTTTTTACTTTTTATTTTTCTAGCTAATAATTTTCGATTTATTTGACTGTTAAACTTTTATTAACTGTTAATTTTCTATTTTTTTGGTTTTAAATTTATTAACCGTTAATTCAAATTTTTAAATTTAACAGTTAAGTTAATTTTCGATTTTTACTGTTAATTTTTTAACTATTAGTTTTCGATTTTTTAGTTTTAAATTTTTTTAACTGTTAATTTTGAATTTTTTAATGTTAATTTTTTATTAACTAATAATTTTAAATTTTCTAAAAATTTTTTAACTACTAATTTTCGATTCTTGATTATTATTTCAATAGTTTAAAATTGTTTAACTGTTAATTTTGAATTTTTTGTATTAATTATTTTATTAGATATTAATTTTAGATTTTTTAAATTTTAAAATTTACGATTCTTGATTATTTTTTTTTACTCTTCAATAATTTGTTGTATTTATTATAACTGGTTCAAAACGTTCGAACTTTAAACTTATCGCTCATTATCTTTATTTCTTTCTTTCTTTAATTTCGCTTAAAAGCCTTGGCCACCAAGCATGCAGATACTTCATTTTTACACTGGTAAGTATGGGTTAAACACATATACATGCATACATATGTATGTATACACAAAGCTATACATGTGCATGAATTTTTTGTATGTGTGTGTGTTGTCTTTCTTCAGCGCGAAACTTCACTTTATTACCGAATTCACTTCACTCTTTCGCTTTTATGCATGTTGCAGCACACTGCCAGCTTCATGTTGTTGTTATTGTGTTTTGTTTTTGTACAACTGCCATTGCTATTTATAAATTATATATATTTTATACATATATGTACATATGTATATTCTTTAATATTATATTTGTATGCCTTTGTTCGCTATAACTTTCATACACACATACATACGTAGACGCGCAACTTCGTTTCTTTGGCAGTGTGCGCTGCTTCTTTCCACATTACACGTCTTCACTTCTTTTACTTGCTATTCGCTTAGGTTTCTTTCTTCCAGCACTGTTGCTTTGCACACACTTCTATTTATTTATTTTATTTTTTTGAATTTTTTTCTATTTCAAACCATGAAGCAACTTTGTTCACTACTTTTCCCGTCTGCTGCTTCCACTACTACTTCTTGTTCACCTTCCCTACCACACCACTACGTTTACGTAGGTCGGTACACTCACCTTGGGCAATTCACGTTTTCTGCGAAAGATCACACCGTCATTCTCAATATAATCGGGCACCTCTTTGCGATTGGAGAAGTTGAACACCATCGATGTGTTTTCCTGTGGCACACTCGGTGGTGTCTGCCGTTTAATGCGTAACGCCCATAAGGGACTATTATTAGCGCCTGGCGCTGCCGCATCGAGCTCGTTGAAACCGGAAGTGCCGGAACTGCCGCCAACAATTGGCGCTGTTGACGACGTAGCGCCAGCGTTATTGGACTTATGACCGGGCGCATTGGTATTTATCACGGTATTTAGACTAGCATTTGCGGCATGCTGTGCGGCGGGTGAAGTGGCATTGTTGCTGGCGTTGACCATTGTGGCTGTTATTGGACTACCATCGGCTAAGGCGACGGTTTTCTTCATTTCATTTATACGATTCTTTTCGATTTCGCGGCTCGTCAGCGGCGGTGTGCTGTGATATATTGAGGAATGTGTTGCTGTGGCGTTGCTGGCGCTTGTGGGCGTCGATGATGTGTTGTTGTAAACGTTATTTTGTTTCAATGCTTCCAAATGTTGTTGCAACAATTGTTGTTGATGCGAAAAGCCGGAGTTGGTGGTGTTCGCGTTGGCCGCTTGTTGTGCGGCTGTGGTGGTGAGTAAAGGGCGTATGACCCCGATTTGCTTACCAGGTGCAGCGTTCAATACCGATGTGGGTATATCGGGATTCAAGTTTGTTTGCGGTTTAGTTTTTGGCGGCTCAACTGTTGATTTGCTGCCGACATTCGTTTGTCCACTGCTGCCTGCGAATTTGAATTGTTGTGTTGTGCCCGCGCGTGCGATATTATCGAGTGCTGTACGTGTTATACGTTTTGTGGGTGCGGCGGCGGCAATACCAATCAGTCCGTCGTCGTCGTCGCTAAGATCACTACTAATAGCGGCGGTTCCTGCTTGTGCTGTATCGGGTTCTACGGCTGACTCGCCGCTAGCGCTAATACCAGTACCAGTGCCCGTGCCCGTGCCCGCACGATCATTATGCTGTTTCGTCGGTGCTGCTGTTTTGTTGTTATTGCTATTTTCGTTGCCTTCGAGGGCTGCGTCACTATCGCCCGCCGCTTCACCCTCATGTGCGCCACCCACGAGCTGGCTGCTATTGCTAGCATTGTTGTCGTTGTTTAACTCGCTGCTATTGACGAATTCGTTGTCGCTGCTGGTTACTTCGAGTGCCGAGTGTTGTGGCTGCTTATTCAACTGTGCTGACTGTTTCGCCTCCTTTGTTGTTATCGTTTGCAGCTGTTGTTGTTGTTTATCGGCAGCGTTAATGCGCAGCTTTTCGAGCTTTTTCGTTAAAGCTGTCACTGGCGAATCGACAACCCCATGCAATAACGATTCGCTCTTTTCCGTTAAAAGCTTATGCCTTGGAATGATATCGGGTGAGTTCTCTGATAAGCCGCCGGCGGCTGCGACGTTTGAGGTCGCAGCTTGCGTATTTCCAGTCACAGCCGCAGAGGCATTGGCAGCGGCTGCGGCAGTGGTTTTGCGCCCTAACGGACTGTTGAGCAAATCATTAGCGCCCACAACTGGTTTGGCTAATGGTTTCGATAATAGTGGCGAATTTATTTTCTTGGTGGGACTGAGCGGTGGTTTTGGAAATACTATTGCAGGCTTATTCTCCTTAATGATTGTCTTGTAGGTTGCCACTTTGCTGGCGACTTCACCGGTGCCGTTCGTGCGATTTGGCCCGCGTCCGCGCCGATTGGCCGTCGCTTCGAACTTCTTCAATGTTTGCTTTACCAAATCTGGTGGCGGTCGCTCGGTATCATCGATCACTGAGGTTAAACGCTTCGGTGGCATTATATCGGTGCCGAGTATTAGACGGCTGCGCGCATTATTTATTTTATCCTCGATAGTCACACAAGTCGGCTGCGTTGCCGCATAAGACGAACCACCGCCAGAAGTGAAACGCTGTGGCTGATAGCTAGTGCGATTGAGCGCCGCATATTGCCAAGGTGAACGTTCACAGAGCAATGCTTCGACCGAACGCGCGCGTTTTAACGAATCATTACCGCGTTTGACGTGACGCGAACGCGGTGTATCAGGCGTCGCGACGTTGACTGACGATACCGCGTCGCCTGCGCTGCCGACCGGTGCCGAATTTAGCAAACGCGAACCGTTTGCAGCAAAAGCGTTTGCATTTTTCTGAAACGTTGTTGTCTTTTTGGTGTTGTCTTGTGTAGCAGCATCGCCGCTGTGCTTCAATATACCTTGTGTTTTCAATTTCCGTTCAGTGTTTGGTGTCCTATCCGCATCAGCGCGTAACTCCACATACTCCTCGTCATCATGTACCTCCACATCTACGGCACCACCGCTGTCCAAATCATCTTCAGGCTCATCCTCATCGTGCGCATCGTCACGGTCCAGTAAATTATTGAGGCTAGTAGCGCGACGCATGTTATCCAAACAAAGACGTTCCTTTTCCATAGATTCGCGAAATGCGAGACTAAGGTAACGGCAACGCAACTTAGACACAATACCTGGCCCATAGCTGAGATCCTCGGCCGGATCGAAGTTAACGTCATCCGTTTGGCTGGGCGGCTGTGCGCGGCCACCGCTCAACGCTGTACGCGCACATGTACCACCGCCACCAGCGCTAATCATCTGTTGATGATTGTGGTGTGTGCGGTGCGAATGCAGTTGTCCATGATTACTACTTGGTTGTGTCGTTTTCTTCATTTCCTGCACGGCAACCATTTTCTTTTTGATTGCACTTGCAGTGGGTGCCACAAACGATTTGGTTGGCGAGCCTGAGTAGTTGGTGCTTGTCGAACCAGTTTCACTACCGCTTCCAGATTCCTGCGCATGCGCTGCTTGCGACTTGTATTTCAGATAACGTGCCGTAATATTCGATTGTGTTGCGGTGCTCGGTTGCGCGCCGGTCTGCTGCAGTTGTTGATGCTGCTGCTGTTGATTCTTTATGAACTGATTATTGTGTAGTTTCGAAAAGATTTTTCCACTACCACTAACACCACTGTTGTTCTGCTGTGGGATCGCGTAATTCGAGGGCGAATACGAGCTAGTTGAGGCGTTATAATGTCTATTGTTGATTATTGTGGTATTTTCTTGTGTTTGCACTTTGGTTGTGGTGTTTATATTACTATTAGACCCGGCCGACGACGACGTTGACGTACCGCGCTGTTCCGTGTACGTCCGTTCGCGTTCGTTCTTCGAATGAAACTGTTGCGATTGCTGAGACTGAGCCGCTTGTGCAGCGACTAGCTTGGGCGATAGTGGCGACGCTACACTCACACTCGCTCTAGTTGGCGAACCAGACGTTGTGGATGGTATTTGCCTGCCAGTCGTTGCATACATTTCACCACCGCTCTCGGCTGCCGTTGCTCTGTGTATTGTTTCATTTTCCTGCTTTTCGTCTGCCATACATTCTTCGCCATCGCCATGACCACTGCCAGCGGCAACAGCTGAGACGTTGTATGGAGTGGTGGTACCATCGTCGATACCGAAGTGGCTACCGCTGCCGCCACCGCCACCATCACCACCAGCTGTGCTCTGCAGCTCCGCTCTCAGCGCCGCTGTGCCAGTTGTACCTGTTAGACGAGTTGTTGTGCTAACTCTCTGCTCGCTCGCTAGCTGATTTGTATGGCCCGAAACGGATTCTTTGGCTGCAGCTGCAGAAGCATTCTTCACCGGTGAATACGCTGATCTTTGCTTTGGTATTGGCGCTGTAGTTTTGTGTAGTGGTGTTATTGTTGTTATACCACTTATTGGTGGTGCTGTTGTTGTTGGAGACAACATTTGCCTGCGTGTATCCCAATCGCTGTCGCGATCACCGCCGCTCTCACGATATTCTTTGCCTGGTTGCGGCTGTGTCGTGTAATGACCCCCGAGTAGAATTCTTTCAGACTTTTCTTTACTTGGCGAGCTATTGTTGCTGCCTGCTGGTGAATTGCGCTTTGATGCGCGCGGTATTGGTGAAACAATTGTGCCTGAGGCTGTGGGAGATGATGCTGCGGCCGTTGCCGTTGGCATTTTCATTATCAGACTCATTTGATGTTGTTGCTGCTCAGCTGTGATTACCGTTGCATGCTTTTGTTGGTATTGGTACAGTTGTTCTTGCTCCAGTTGATGTTGCTGTTGTTGACTAGCTGTTAGTTTGCTCACTTTGGTTGTTGTTGTAGCTACTTGAGTTGCGGACTTGGAAGTGACCGCAGATAAGTCTCTGGTTGGTGTTACTGATATTGCTGCTGTTGTTGTTGTTGGTGAAAAACCATCTGTAAGTAGAGAATGAAAATAAATTATTGCGGTTATTGTTTAAGGCGGAGTCAATATCATGGGCGAATTTTCTTTATAATAAATCGGTGGATTTAAAATGTATAAAAAAGGATAATAATAATAAAAGATAAATGAATTATCAAAACGAAAATAATATTGAATTGAAATAATATAAAAAATTAAAAAGAAAAAAATAGATAAATCGAAAAATATAACAATTTTCATTAATTAAAATTAGAACATATACATTTTTTAATCAAAAATGTCAAAAAAAATAATAATAATATAAAAAATAATACAAATATAGTTCAATGAAAAAAATACAAATTAAATTAATAAACAATAAAATCTAATTATAATAATTAATTAATAAAATTTATAAAGAAAATTAATTATAATAATTAATTAATAAAATTTATAAAGGAAAATTAGAAACAACAAAAAAAAATAACTAAATAAAAAATATTACAAATTTAATTAACAAAAAATAAATTAAAATTATATTATTTAACCATAATAACTAATATCAAATCATAAAAATTAAAAAATTAAAATTTTGTTTGAAATAATAATAAAATAATATAAAAAATTAATTTAAAAATAAAAAATAATAATAATAACTAATGAAAAAATATTATAAATTTAATTAATAAAAAAATAAAACATAATTATAATAATTAATGATTATTATCATAAAATTTAGAAAAGAAAATTAAAACAAAGGAAAATAATTAAATAAAAACGGTTGCAAATTTATTTAACATAAAAAAAAATATGCATAATTAACTATATTAACTAATAATGTAAACAAAATTATTTAAAAATAAATAGAAAATGTGATAAATAAATAAAAAAATATATAAATAAAACAAAAAATTAATAAAAAAAATTAATAAAAAATAAAATAAAAATAAATAAAAAAATAAATAAATATAAAAAATAAATAAAAAAAAAATAAAATAAAAAAAAATTAATTAATGAAAAAATTATTATCAGTTAGGTACATATATTTGAGAATATTCTCCCGAAATTTGAAATTGAACCGGAATAAGATTATGTAAGCCCACAAATAGACATATTTTTTATTTAATTATTTAGAAAAGCATTTAAAAAAATACAAAAAGTGCGTTTTTCTGACTTGCAAACACCTTAAATTGAAATCAGCACTCCAACTATCAAATTTTAATACAACCTTTGGTTTCAAAATAAACGACCTTCATAACTCCATCATTCACAGAATCGTACTACGTAAACAAAAACAAATCATTTACATAGGCATTAAAAAAATATCACTCAATCAATGGGAATTTGTATGACTTTTCCGACTCAATGCATTTTGCAATGTTGAAAACGTTACAGCAATATTGCGTTTTCCACTTACACATGCTCTCCATCCAATATAATTTCCACTGCTCTCACATTTCACACATAATGACTCATAACACCCAAACCGCTAACCAAATAAAGCATTCGTACATAAACAACTACAACTGCGAAAACCAACATAACATTCGTGAAAAAATTATCGCGCTTGTTATTTTTTTCGCGACGTGCTGTCGATAATTATGCATAAACATATGTATGTACGTGTAATTTATGACTGCTCACATTTCATGACTTTTCAACCCCAGCAAAAATTATTCATGCAATTTTCTTCACCATTTTCGCTATAAACAAGCTTATTTGGGCTTTTTTGTGAGTGTGTTCGGCGGCGGTAATTCATGAATGTTTGTTCGCGCATTTTGTTATTTGAAAGGCTTTACACCCTTAAAATGCGGTTTATGACAGTGTGGCGCCCAGTGCTTAGAACTTGTACTTATGAAAACACGCATAAGAGTACGTTCATTGAAAACTTGCAACGTAAGCATGACTAATATCGATAACATAATGTATAAAGTTATTTCAATCTAAAGCAAATATGTATAATCATTAAATTTACGTATTAAAACGGCGACTGTGATGCTTTTAGTACATAAATAAACAATAAATTAATAAAAAAAAAAATTATTTTAATTTATAAATTATTTGTACAATACTTAATATTCTACAAAAAATATCTAGCAGCACTAGCAGCAGAATCTCGGCTGAAAAAAAAAATTAAATTAATTATTTCCAAGAAAATGGTCCGATCTTCACAGTTGTAGCTTTGTTTTGAAAAATAATTCATGCAAAATTTCGTAAAATATCTTGAAAATAAAAAGGCTTTTCTTAGGAGGATGTGGTTTTGATCGACAATTTTGTATGGCAGCTATATGCTATAGTGGTCCGATCTTAAAAATTTGTTCGGAGAAGATATGCGTTGCCATGCATGGTAATCCATGCTAAATTTCGTGACGATATCTTGTCAAATGAAAAAGTTTTCCATACAAACACTTTGTTCCGATGGTTCAGTTTGTATGGCAGCTATATGCTAAAGTCGTCCAATATCGGCCGTTCCAACAAATAAGCAGCTTCATGGTGAGGAAAGGACTCGTACCAAATTTCAAATCCATAGCTCAAAAACTGCGGGACTAGTTTGAGTATATACAGACGGATAGATCGACAGACAATGCAAAATCGACTCAACTCGTCACACTGATAATTTATATTAGGTTGTCAAAAAAGTCTTGCGGTATTTTCGCTAGTTGGTGCTGAAAGCGCGTAGTTCTAGTTTTATTCGTCGCATCGGGTCATGCTATACCTTTTTGGAAAGCTCATTTCACGTGCTAACACGTGTTAGATTGATTGCCGTTTCTTCTGAGTCGTTCGTGAGTTATAGCGTCGCAAACATGGAGCAAAATAAAGAGAAAATACGGCATATTTTACAGTACTACTACGATAAAGGCAAAAATGCATCTCAAGCCGCCAATAAAATTTGTGCAGTTTAGGGACCCGATACAGTTTCCATTTCCACCGCACAAGGACGGTTTCAACGTTTTCGTTCTGGTGTAGAGGTGGTCGAAGATGCGCCACGCTCCGGAAGGCCTGTCGTCGAAAATTGCGATAAAATCGCTGAATTTCTCGAAAGAGCGGCATAGCAGTCATCAAACCGTTATAAACCATTTGAAGAAGCCTGGAGTCACTAAGAAGCTCGATGTATGGGTGCCATACGAATTGATTCAATAAAAACACCGCAAGACTTTTTTGACAACTCATTATGTATGTACTTATGTATACATTTTTTAAGGGATTCCTGACGTTTTCCTCTGCGCGTTACAGACTCCCTCGCCAGCTTAATATATACACTGTTCAGGGTATAAAATGATATTGATAGTTGTCATATTTTACACATTTCTTAACAGTCACACAAAATAGCTACAGCTGAAAATAATAAATTTCAAACATTGCCCATTCATATTTCGCACATAACTACAAACATATGTTAGTATGTATAAATTTAAAGTAACAACAATTAAATATCAAATAAATGTGTTTGCTTGAAATGTGGAATGTATTGCCACAATTGTTTTCGGTGCCATTCTTGCTGCGTTAACATTTGTTGATATCGATTTCTCCTTACTTTTATATTTTTTTTTATTATTATTATTTATTGCATTGCTTAGCTGATTTCAAGAGCAGGCAAAACAGGCGCACAACAAAAAAGAAGCAATAATAATTAAACCAGCAGCGGCGACGAAAAGCAAAACAAAGTCTAATTAAAATCAGTAACAATAAAAACAACGACAAATATACAGAACAACAACATACGAAGAATTGCTGATAACGTGTTTAGTGACATGAGTTGCCAAATATACTAGAAATACATATATACGTACATATGTAGTGCAAGTAGCAGAATGCCGCAATAAAATGCGAGTGCAAGAAGATAGGTGTGTACACGCTCGTACGAGTATGTCAAATGCACATAAATGACAATCAGCTGACTGCAAATGCAAATGTTTGCTAATTTAAGGGCTTACATCCACTTTTGAATTTCAAAGTATTGAAAGTATTGTGCCCAAAAAATAAGGTGACATTGTATTTATTCCGAAAATTTATTCTTCCAAATCAATTTCATCCCCTTCAAAGTAATCCCGTCCCGATGCAATGCACTTATGCCAACGGATTTTCCAATCTTCGAAACACTGGTTGTAGTTACTTTCCGGGATGGCCTTCAGTTCCTTGAATCTCCTCTATCGTATAAAAACGGTGTCCCCGGAGCGGTCTTTTGAGCTTGGTGAACAGCCAGAAGTCGCACGGCGCCAGATCAGGTGAATACGGTGGTTGCGGAACGATATGGGTTGAGTTTTTGGCGAAATGATCACGAATTACGAGGGCAGTATGGGATGGTGCATTATCGTGGTGTAAAAACCAAGAATTGTCTTTCCACAATTCTGGCCTTTTTAGGCGGATAGCGTTAGGCAAACGACGCATAACGTTCAAATAATATTCCTTGTTGACTGTTTGACCGGTTGGAAGGAATTCATAATGCACAACACCACGATAATCGAAGAAAACAGTCAACATGACCTTGATTTTTGAGCGACTTTGGCGCGATTTTTTGGTCTCGGCTCTCTTTTGGCACGATATTCGCTCGATTGATCGGTTGTTTCGGGGTCGTAAGCATAGATCCAAGTCTCATCGCCAGTTATAATGCATTTCATGACACCCTGGTAGTCGGAAAGCATCGTTTCACACACTTCAACGCAACGCCTTTTTTCCAAAAAATTCAATGTTTTCGGTACCAGTCGAGATTTGACGCGCTTGAGGCCCAAAACATCCTTCAAAATGGTATTGGCTGAGCCTTTCGAAATGCCAACTTCATCAGCAAGGTCTCTAATTGTTAATCGACGGTTTTTCAACACCAAATCTTTGATTTGTTGAACGTGAGCTTCGTCGGTTGAGGTTGATGGTCGCCCTGGACGCTCTTCGTCTTCGACACGTTCACGGCCGGCTTGGAACTCACTATACCACTTGTAAACATTTTTTTAGACATAGCCTCATCACCAAAGGCTTTCTGCACCATCCTCAACGTATCCGCAGCAGAAAATTGATTCCGTAAACAAAATTTAATGCAAATTCTTTGCTCAACAAATTTCGACATCGCAAAAAACGAAAAACTCACTTTTAGCAGCTCACAAAACGACACGTATCTCAAACACCAATGAATATTTTGACATGAAATTTGACATAAATGTGACTGACAGTACTACCAACCTAAAAAAAAATAATTCTCCAAATCCTTCGACACGCGCAGTTTAAATTCAAGTGTCACCTTATTTTTTGGGCACAGTATTATTATCAAATGCACATATTTTTATAAATATTCTCCGAAAATTTTCAGTTGACCCGGCAAACAATTTCAGATACATGAGCGTTTTTGTAAAAATTCTTTAACTTAGTGTCGTGGGCTTCCAAAACTTTAAACGCCTTTTTTCTCGATACGCAGTTTTCAGTTTCGGTGAGCAAAATATTTCGAAAACGCCTGGACTGATCGATATAATTTGTGTAAGACCTTCTTAGTTGTATTTGTCAGGTTGTTATAAGCAGAAAAATCTTGCCCACCGGCTGACACTCTTTTTCGGAGCTTCTTTTGGGGATTAGTTCCCGGTTAAAGGGTATCTAAAATTTTTCATAATAAATCTTCTTCTTCTTAATTGGCGTTGGCACCGCTTACGCGATTATAGCCGAGTCAACAACAGCGCGCCAGTCGTTTCTTCTTTTCGCTACGTGGCGCCAATTGGATATTCCAAGCGAAGCCAGATCCTTCTTCACTTGGTCCTTCCAACGGAGTGGAGGTCTGCCTCTTCCTCTGCTTCCCCCGGCGGGTACTGCGTCGAATACTAATCATAATAAATCGCTGATTATTAAATAAATGTACACATAGAAACCCTCGTCACTTTTGGCAATTAACTGGAGCTGTTTTTGATAAGCTCATCTTGAGGCAAATTTTTTACCAGCAAAATCCATCACTATAGATAGCTAGTAATCATTGGAGCCGGGTAGGGATTTTAGGGGGTGGATGCATAGCAACTTCCGAACCAAGTTCCCGAAGCTTCTGGCCACTCACTATCGATAAGGTGTTCTTGGCGTTGTTCTAATGAAACACAATTGCTTTCCTCTTAGCGAAAACTGGGCGCTTCTGTAAGCTGGATTCAAATGTTAGAGTTTTTCTATAGAGGAGCACATCATAGAAAATTATTCCTTGCCAATTCTAAGCTTTCTGGACTGTCATTCTTTGTATGGTCAACGATTCGATCACGACCGTTTTTGTTTGACGCTGTCATAAATGACCATCCGTTTCAAAAATGCTTAGATATTTTGTGCATCGGCAGCGATTTTATTATAAAAAATATGGAATTTATTATAAAAAATATAGAATTTGTTTTTTCTCTTATTGGGGTCCATCTTTAACACATGCTCAAACGAAACTAACTCATGCAAGCTCCAAACTGCCTGAGAAGAAATTATAGTATGAAATCTTATCTTTCAAGGGCTATGTAGTAACTCTGTCACTCTTATACAACGCGAGTTACAATTTAGTTAAATATTGAACAAAATAATATATTTTTTTTAATGGATCTTATAGTCGTGGAGTGTAGTTAAGTTCTAGGCATGTTAGTGAAACATTGGCACATTTTCTCAAGTTTTGAAACTTTATGGTATGTACTATAGTATATGGTGCGAGTATAGTGTCCGATAGGCAACCGTATACTAAAATATACATTATGAATGGCTATCGGATAGCAAAAAGTAGCCTTACAAAATTGGGTTGTAAAATTCTCAAAAAGCTGACCTTTTAGGTTAGTCAGCGTTTCTTTTTTCTCTTGAAATTTCGCGTAAAATATAGCAATATTTAGTAAACGTTTTTTCATAACTTTTTTCAGCGAAAAAAAATTCTAAAAAAAAACGCTCTCAAACGTGACAAAGTGACAAAACCGTACTTGATATCTACATATGTATGTATATAAATAAATCAAGCGTGAAGCTGACTCATATTGCTGAGGCTCATACTTTCATATTTTCCATTATTAACATTGCTCTTCAATCAACCTTTTAACAAGTTGCCTCTGTGTCGTACAAATCAATAAAGGCAAACAAAGCGCCACAAAGCAGGCGAACCACAATCAACCCTGTTTTTGTTTGTGGAAGCTGACAGCTGTTCTTCGACTTGACGCAAAGCCTTACAAATATATCATCCACAAGTCTATGACACATAACAATAAACTATATTAATAACAAAATATTATTGTATGCGGTGGTGGGGTACATATGCGAAATTGTAATAACAAAAACTTGGTGGGGTGTATAAACCTTTAAAGAGCATACGCATTGGTCGGTGTGTGTTTGTGGATGGTATGCGGTGCGCTGTAGTGTGACAGGTCAGTGTCATCATCAATTGCTATGAATTAATACGGCACAAAAATCCACTTTTTTTTTATTGACATTTAAATATGTGGGGTATGAAATGGCAGGCGGGAATGTAGGCAATTTTTAAATACATACATGTGTTAAAGCTATTGAGCGACTATTGTCACATTTAATTATAGCTGGTATTTCAGCTGTTTGCAATATGCATGACAAAAGCAACACTGTGCATTGCGTTTGATTTGTTTCGCTTTGAAAATCAATAGCAGCTATTTTTACAAGCATTCGATTCAAGTCTTTGACTGAAAAATATCAACAAAACAGTTCAATAATACAATATTGTTGGATTTTTTAAGCAATCTACTATGACAAAGAAAGAGTGTTAAATAAAATTATTTACAAACACAAATTTTTTGATTAGCAGATGTGCGGATATTGCCAAATAGAGGCCAAAACTGTAATCAAATAACAACAATAAAAAAATATGAAAGCCAAAATTAACAAAAACGATAACAGCCATTGCTGATAATACATACAATATGTAAAACAGGTAATAAACACACTGGTGTGGCCGTACTGATAAATGAAACAAAGAATTATTACGGAAAAGTGACACAAAAAGGAGATTTGTAGGCAGTGTAGAAATGAAACAAGGTTAAAATTTAGTAAATATGAATACTAAATTTCGGAACGATATCTTGTCAAATGAAAAAGTTTTCCATACAACCACTTTGCTCAAATGGTTCAGTTTGTATGGCAGCTATATGCTATAGTAGTCCGATCTGAACAAATTCTTCGGAGATTGTAGCGAAGACTTGGATAAAAATCTATGCTCAATTTCGTGCAGCTGACTTGCTAAGTTACAAATACTATACAAGGACTTGGGTTTTATAGGTAAGTTTGTATGACAGCTATATGCAATAGTTGGCCGATATTGGCGATTCCGACAAATTAACAGCTTTTTAATGAGAAAAGGCCGTGTGCAAAGTTTCAGATCGATATCTCAAAAACTGAGGAACTACTTCGCGTATATACAGATGTACAGGGCTAAATCGACACAGTTCGTCACAGTTACTATTTTCCACTACGAGCAAAACATAGTAAGACTTTGTTTATAATTTTAAAATTCTTAATTTATTCTGCCAAATCTATGGCGTCACCCTCAAAGTAAACCCCCTCAGCACCAATACACTTGTGGCAACGTTTTTTACAATCCTCGCAAGAGTTGCTAAAGTCAATTTCCGGAATAGTCTTCAATACAGTCGAACACGGTAGTTCTGAACGTTGTTGACTGAAAATTTGGCGAAAAACTCACAAAGCATCAAAACCAAGAGTTGTCGGCCCATAATTCCGTTCACTTTTTTCAAATAACTTAGAGCAAACGACGCATAACACTCAAATGGTAGTTTTTGTTGACAGTTTGACACGTCGGAAGGAATTCCGAATACACCACACATCGTTAATTGAAGAAAACTGCCAAAATAACCTTGATATCTGACTTGCTTGACGTGATTTTTTCTGCTTCGGCTCACCTTTGCCACGCTATACGGCTGATTGATCGTCTGTTTTCGGATCGTAAGCAAAGATCTAAGGCTCATAGTCAGCAGGAATACGTTTCATGAAAGCATTGTTTCACAAACGTTAACAATCATGCTTTCACTTTCCTTAGCCCCAAATGATCTTTCGAAATAGTTTACACTGATCCTTCCGATAAGATCTCTGATCTTTAATTGATCATCAGCTGATGTTGAGTGTCGTCCTAGGCGTGGTTCATTGTCAACGCTTTCTCGAGCTTATTTCAATATTTTGTACTA